>KV748569.1:0-13167 GCA_001692915.1 Glonium stellatum | reverse complement strand
TATTTTAGCTTACTTATTTAGTAAAATTAAAGCCTTTAGCTTACTAGCTTAATTAATTACTAATCAAGCGAGCCAAGTAAGCTACCAAGCTAGCTGGCTTAATAGCAAGTCTACTAGTCATCAATAAATTCCTTAATCTCAATGTAGACCCAAACCAACGAGACAGAGAAGGTTGGACAGTATAGCAACTAGCGCAGCAGTACGGCCGCATAGAGGCAATGAAGTTATTGGAGCGAAGAAATATTGTGTCAGGTTTGAAGCCGACGAGGTAGGCCATTACTTAGACAACACTAGTTCGCATGTCTGACGACAGCCTTCAATTAGAGTTTAGTACCCTAGGTGATATATTGACGGATTTAATTTCATTCAGCAAGCTAGAGCACTAACGGAAAAAAAACGCAAACGGGTCAGCTTTGTCAGTAATCACGCTGTTCCCGCCGGCGTGGATAGGTATTACTATGAGATTAATATTGAGTGGGCATCGGAAAAGGAAAAAAACCCGTATGGCTACTTACTCATGATCACATATTCGTAGCGCTTTTGAACGTCTTTTTAATGATCTACAGGTGGATATCGGTTGGCTTGGCCCAGAAGCCCACGAAGCTATCGAGATGGATGCCCAGATTCAAAAATGAAAGCCCACCGGGTGCAACAAGCTGGGCTTACCATGGTGAAGATGGCGGACTATACTTTTACAATGCCTCGGATAACGCACCGGTTAATTGCTCGCCACCGGGTATGTACGGGCTAGGTGACACGATTGGGGTTGCTGCCGATTTTCTGCAGAAGAAAATATTCTTCACAAAGAATGGTGAGCGACTAAGTAAGTGAATACAGTGCTTCTCTTGAAACCCTGATGCATTGGACTAATACGTGATGTAGTGAATTATGCCTTCGACAAAGTTGGAGGACGGCTTCATCCTGTACTCGGATCAGCGGATTCAGCGCGCATCACGGCTAATTTTGGCATAGACTTAAATAGCAAGCCTTTTAAGTGGGGGCTAGGGAATACGTTGGACTTTGACGCGGATATGCCTATGCCTAAGCTGAAGCGGACGAAGACGAACGCATTATAAGCCTATTTAAAGTATCACTAGCTCTTTTATTTACAAGGGTTTTACCACAAATTTCCGTTCATGCTACATTTACAGCTTTCTCAGATCTTGGAGAATGATTAGCTTTGACTTTTAACTGAACATGCTACCAGTTGCATTACGGAAATCGTCACCAATACTAGTTCGCATCATATCTATTCAAGGTCTTGACTGCCATAACTGCTAGAGATGGTAAAATTTTCTACATCACCCATGACTCTTCTCGTCGGCATTTTGTAATGCTTCCTCCGCGGTGCCAGCATGGTCCTTCGACCTTTTCTTTTTTTTCATCGCTTCGTGCCTCTGCTTGCCTTCCTGCTTCAGTTTCTCGTCATCAGGTCTGTCTAGATCAACTTGCGGCATTAAGAAAATGGCCAAGATAACAGCAAATGAAGCTAAAGAAGCACCAACGATGAAGACGACTCTGAAGCCTTTCTTGAAACCAAATAAGATAGCCCCACGAATATTAACGGCTTCTGATCCAGGGACGATTGAATTGAGAATCAGTTGAGGGTCGTTCAGAGCATTGTGCATCGCTGATGACGATAAGTTATATGAAACAAGAGCCGACCGCACACAGTTGTTCCTAGAAATAGGACGTTAGTTTTTTATTTACGCATTAAGAAACGAAAACAGCGAGTCTCACACTATCGAACCAGAAACGGCTAGGCCAAGCGTTCCACCAAGGTTGCGTACGAAACTTTATCAATAAAGAATAATGTTAGTGGAAAAGCTTGAAGGATGATTTTTTTTATGATAGCAAACTCACTTGCGAGTACCAGTTACCACGGCCATATCTCTCCGCTCTACCCCACTTTGGACAGCAATTAAAGACCTGCATGGCGTTCATGTTTATTTGGGCTGTTAATCTATATCTAAGCAGAAAGATCTTACGGTTGAAGGGTTTGGCCAACCCCGACACCAGTTAGGACAGCGTATCCAATCTGTTTTGCTAGTCCAGAAGTCTCATTGAGCGTCGAGAAGAGGCCCAGGCCAATTGACCAGGCAATCCAGCCGAAGATGATGCTTTCCTAGACAGATTAGATTCCAGCAAACTGGTAGCGGTTTTCCCAGTACAGTGCACTTACCCGATACCGACCCGTCCAGTGGACAACCATGCCAGAAAAAGTGCTACTGAATGCTAATGGGTTAATGAGCACAGCTATTCCTTTCTGGGTATTAACAACTTACTTTGAATGATTGTTATTGGTAATAGTAGAGAGGCAGACTTAACAGCGGAGTATTGACAGACAAGCTGATAGAACATTGGAATGTAATAAATCTGCATTAAGAAGCCCCATCCGTTGATGAACATGGTAAGGCAGGCGCCATTTACAATCCTTCGTTTGAATATATGAACTGAAAGTTTAGCGTTTCTCCCGAAACCAATTATTTCCCTACTTACATGGAATCAAAGGCTTTGAAGTGCCGTTCCATTGCCAAAGGGTGAAAGCAAGAGTCACTAAGGCACCAACGGTTAGTGTAGTTATGACATGGGCTGAGTCCCAAGAATAGTCTCCTCCCGCCCACGTGAGTGCTAGCTGGGATATTAATTAGTTGGTGACAGGGACTAGGGAAACGGCAGGCTGACAACTAAGAGACTTGAGCCTGCGAGTGCGAGAATTATTCCAATGAAATCGATAGCTTTGAGTTTCCTTTTAGAAGGTCAATAATTTGCTGCGTGTTTAGCATTGGAAAGAATGGATGAGGAGATTTGAAATTGCGGATGAATCACTCGTCATGAGGGGATTATACAAGATTAAAAGTACTATCGTAAAATGGTAGAGTAGGGAGCTCGTAAGAAAATATAGCTTACTGCTTCCAACTTCCCTCTACCTTTCTTAGCGGCATGAAGAATATTACACAACCTGTTGTGAGCAAAGTCGTGAATAGGTTTAGTCGAAATATCCAACGCCTACGTCTGTTATAGTTCACAGCTTGTATAGTTATGGAATCACGTGATCTTCTTTGACTGACCATGAATCCTTTGATTTCTCGGCAATGGCACCTCCGATTACCGGCCCGATTCCATTTGATAAAGCTACAACAGCTCCCTATACGATGAAACACTCAGTGAATATTTAATCGATACTGTATTGGGGGTTTAGAGAGCATATTACCAAGATCCCTTGATATTTACCTCTTTCTTTCAGAGTTACTACGTCGCTGACAATCATCTGGGCAACGGTCATCAATCCACCTCCCCCAATGCCTGTGAAGGCACGGAAAACAATGAGTTGGATGATCGATTGAGATAGTGATGCAGCCAGAGATCCAACGAAGAAAATTAGTAGACCACTGAGAAGTACAAGCTTGCGAGACCAGATGTCGGATAGACGCCCGTATATAAGTTGGAAGGAAGTTGAAGTTCTTCACGAACAGCGTTAGAGGGTTCCTCGGCCAAGATTTTACAATTTCGCAACCGTCGAAGTCTTACAAGAAATAAGCCCCTGAAATCCAGGCAACTTGACTATTTGCGCCGAATTCCTTGCCAATGATCGATACGCATGCTGCGAGAGAAGTTTGGTCTATTAAGGCGGCCATATCAACACTGGCACAAGCGAGAAAGATCTGGGTACATTAACTTTGTGGCGTCGCTAATACCATTGATAGGGCAAAGCCTACTGTAATAATACGCTTTTTAGGTAAATAATTCGTCTGTTCGTTGAACTGCACAACGCCATCCGGGTTCGGCGAAGAGCCATCTTCTTTCGTTCGTGTTAGTTTAGATGGTTCTTGGATACTCATGATTGACAAATATGTTGTTTGCAGATTAACCCCTTGATACACGTTTGTCTCTTACTTGTGTTGCCGTTACTTCGATCTATGGGTGGGGTGGGGGGCTGAAGTTGATATACGAGACGTAGGTGGTTCCCAAAATGAAATAAAGGTTTTTGCCGAGATAAGGATTTAGCCTATCTCCGAAGGACATGGCGAGCGAGTCACGAATACAAGCAGAATGCGACCAACGGACATGGACAAGTAAAATCTTTGAGTTGGTTATGCCTTGTCTGTTCTGTAATGGGTTAGGGCACTCAGTTATACCTAAAATTACGTGCTCGAACTTGCTCATGGCGGGCCAGGCAATTGAGTTTACAGAGCGCTCCGCCCGGGCCGGCGCCAAGTGTCACTCTAACCACATGTTGTCTCCCAGCGGGCTGTCCCGTTAGCAACACGCTTCCTGGGCCCGTGCCCGACCCGAGCCATGCTATAGTATAATCCGTCTTGACCCTAGCGAGAGAACTACTCCTTGTCTCAGCATGGTTCCCAGAATTCAACCTACAAAGCCCCTTGCAGATCAGAGAGATCAACATCGTTGAATCATGCACCGACCCGGGATCCCACTCGACTATTGCGATATTCGCTGCTCGGGTTTGCGCAAGTATTTGGCGAAGCATATTGGGAATTCGGAACCTAAGTCGCCTTGGCTACTATTGTTATTATCTAGCGTTGGTTGTTCTCGGGTTACCGGATCCAATTACTTCATAATGGGCTGGACTAAATGCATACACGAGATAGCTTCAGCTGCAAGCTCGCCTTCCTATCTTAGATACAGTCAATCCATTGAAGTTATAACAGGATCGAAGAGCACTAACAATACACCTCGGATAATCGCAGTTCAGTGGAAATACAAACTGAAAACTCATTAAGTTAACGAAGCGGTTTACAGAACAGTCAGCATGGCTACGCAAAACTTCTTGAATGTCTACGAAGGAGTGGATTCCGTAAAACGTTTCTACGATCCGGATTTACAGCCTCTACTCCCTTTGGTAGAGATCCCAAGCCGTCTCAACCCTTTTCGTCAAGATGGTGTACGCATATACGCGAAGATGATGACGATGCTTCCAGCAAATAATGTGAAAGCACTTCCAGGTGAGTCGTAGGCCACTCCGCCGTGCGGCACATTCGTAACTAACGATGGGAGCACTTAATATGCTTTCTTCCTCTGTCAATCCTGGGAAAACAACAACAATCATCGAATATAGCTCTGGATCAACGGTCGTATCTATGTCGGTTATCGCTCGTGCTCTATACGGCATAAGCGATGTGCGAGCTTTTCTAAGCAACAAGACAACCGAAGCTAAATTACGTCTGATGCAATTTTTCGGCCTCAATATGTAAGATTCCTACTAGAACTATTTGCCTGGTAAAATCTAACGTAACCGCTACCATAGCACTTTGTTTGGAGGCCCGTCCCAGCCTGAGCCCTGCGATAGCCGGGGGGGAATCCAAAGAGCAAGACGAGAGGCAGAAAAGTCGGATTCAGTTGTGAATCCAAACCAATACGAAAATGACGACGTAACGAGAGCTCCCCGAGTATATTGAGAGATATCTAATGTCAGTTAGAATTGGAAGGCTCATTTTAATTGGACTGGTCCTCAGATTATTAAGCAACTTCCAGACGTTAGTGTCGTTTGTGCAGGCATGGGAACATCAGGTTCGATCGGCTGTCCAGAGTTTCACGAAAAAAGGCTCACATAGTTTTTAGGAACCATGACAGGAATTGGTACATATTTAAAGCAATCAATGCCAGCAGTAGTCCGAGTAGGGTACGTGATGTACTACCAACATGTCAGAAAAGTTGGGCTAAAGTAGAATCGAGTGTATGTACGGCGCCTGGTGACCGAGTACCAGGCCCGAGGTCCAAGGCCCTCCTAGCGCCTGTTCTGTTTCCATGGCAAGATGCAGTTGATACAGTTGAGGAAGTTGGATCTATTGATTCATATAGTCTCTCTATGGAACTGTCTCGAGAGGGACTGATATGTGGGCCATCGTCTGGATTTAATTTGAAAGGTACAGTAACCCGATATCTCTCGAAGAAGTTGCTAACGCAAATACAGGTCTTCTGAAATTTCTCACTAAATGCAAAGATTCCGGCACGCTTAAGGACCTAGTCAACGAAGATGGCGAGATAAAATGCGTATTTCTATGCTGCGATCTTCCATATCAGTACATCAACGACTATTTTGCCAAGCTCGATCAAGATCACTTCCATCCTATCCGTAACAAGGTTGGTGGTTTCTAAAACCTCCGTTTGGAGGACCATAATTTGCTGATATAGAGTCTGTTGAATAGAATTTGGGAGCCGTAGACCTCTACCGTTACGATGACAGTTGGGAACTTGATCAACTTCAGGCTTTTGCAGCTATATATGATTATGAAGTCGAAAAAGATTCATCCGACAGCCCTCTAGGTATTTTAGAGAGTGGAGCATCCCTAGAGGGGACCACAACCGAAGTTTTACTTAGACGGGATGCTCTTATAATTGATCTACGAGCACCAGAGGATTTCATGGTCTGGAATATGCCCCTTTCGACTAACCAACCGATAAAAACCTTGTCCCGGGACACTCCGAGCCCATTCAGCGACCCAAATAAGCTTGAAGAGCAGTGGCTGGAACTCGACTCGTTATTTGGAAATGCTAAAGCGGGTACATTGGTCTTGAACGGCACTAGGATACCTGCTCAACCTGTATTGTTGCTTTGCTATGATGGCGACACTTCAAGGGTTTCAACTAGCGTGCTGAGAGCGAGGGGAGTCGAAGCTCTTAGTCTCCGTGGAGGGCTTAACGAGCTGCTTGAATCTAAGGGTAAGGAAATCTGGGCATATAATACACATCTGGACTATACTCAGGGCAGGAAGCGAAAACGGGTATGAGGGAGGTCATACATGGATTTTGGTGATGGATAGACGAACCACTTTCAGGTTCGGTGTCTATATTTGCTCCCCGGTAACCAAGCAGCATCAGGGCAGAGTTCGGTGGCTGGCATTGCTCGAGAGAATTCTCTATGCAATATTTTATTACAAATGAGTTTAACTAATATGTGTGCAAGAGAACAAAGGTGGGTGGGGAAGAGGCCCCATCAACACCACGTTTTACTCATCTAGCGGCTGCATTGTTCTTGGTAGATCAGATTATCCCCCGGGCCCGCCGCAGTACCTTGGCATAATGGTCCCGCGACCAACCAGGGCCTTGTAAGATAGGTACCTAGGTCACGTTAGGTAGTACCTACAAGGATTCTATGTGCCAAGCAAGCACCATGTATTTTAGTAATTGCTTTGCCCCACTAGGCCGAATGCTTCAAACCTTCTCAACACGTCTTCTTGTGCTACTTCGTAACAAATACTGATCATGGTCGCTAAACGTAATCCCCGCAGACGCGATACCAATTCGAACGCTGCATTTACGGTAGCGCGGCCACGCATCCTAATTTGCTGTCCTTCTAGGACCGCTCGAGCCTCATTTCCTGCCAAGCGCCCATAATAATGCTCAAAATTGCTCAACCGCAAAGGCACCGAGAAATCCATGTCACCACGCTAATCATGGATACAGTAAGGCGGACCTTCCTTGCAGTTTCAAGGCTATTTCCGAACAGCCCGAAAGTCGCGACTTTCTTGCGAAAACCGCAACACAGAAGACAAGGCGACGGCCTATAGAAATCCTTGGTCACTACGGCAGGTGTATGAGGCACCTGTCTAGTTAAACTTCAGTTTTCCCTCTCAAGCAGGCCTTGCACTAATTACAATCGTCTCTGCATCTGTTCTAAGATTCTCGACCAAAATCTCCTCAAGACGGCGTTGAGCGCTCAATCGACAAGATGAATATGGATATGTCTTCGGGTTTACCATGGCTTGACCATCCGATCACACTGCACTCTTCGCGCAAAGATACGTGCAAGTTAACACCAGCACAGTGCGCATATCGCAGTGGGTATTGGCGGTATTGGTGTGTTCTCCTTCTACTATTTCATTACCATTTGGCTTGATCGAAGTTAAGACCGAATCCCAGGTACCAAGCCGATCATGTCTACGCCTTGGGCACAATCTATTTTGTTTGTGCAGCGATTGGTATCTTCGCAATTGGACATATTATCGATCGTCTCTTATCAACATCCCTCTCCAAGCGTCCTGTTTGGCGGAAAACAGTAGCACTTTTGCGGTATGGATCATACAAGGCTTTTCGCATTGCGAGTCTGTCATGGTGGTCTCCTAGCTTGGGAATTATATTGCTCGGTCTTATTGGGGTAGTGTTCTTCTCCGGTGCGCGATGCTACGGTACCTGAATTCAGGACGACGCTATTAGGCTGACTTGAGCCCCTCCCATTAGTTATGACACTTGGTCCTAAGCCATACTACTGGCCAAACACGAAGAAGCTCAGCTATGGTAATTCTCCTCCGATTGCAACCAGAACTGGGTGGATGGCTGTAGCCTTGCTTCCTTTCTCATTGTAAGATGTCCACGATGTTGGGGCACGTGAAATTAGGACTGAAATCCAATCTTTAGAGCAATTGCTTCGAAAGTGAACTTGGTCACTATAATTACTGGAGTCAGTCATGAGAAATTACAGGTAGGCAAAATTTCAAAGCAAAAGGCTTTAATATAACTAACTTGCTTGAAGGTTTTTCACCGGTGGATTAGCTGGGCAATGTTTGTCCTTGCTTTAATCCATACGTTTCCGTTTGTTGTTTTTCATATTTGGAAAGGCGATATGACCGCGCAATATAAGATATCTGTCGTGTATTGGACTGGCGTTGCAGCGCTCATCCCGCAAACGTGGCTCACATTTATGTCCATTGGGCCAATTAGGTTATTCAACATCGGACGAGAGCGAAAGAAGTATGCTGACCAGAGGCAGAAATCGCTTCTATGAGCTTTTTAAAGTCACTCACTATCTCGCCTCTCTTCTTTTCATACTCTTCTTCTTCTTCCATTGCGACTTTCGCCTCACATCCTGGTAAGCGCTATATCATAAAAGTTATTTGGATAAGCTTATTAATTCAAGACCATCTATCTTAAGGGATTACTTTATCGCAACCGGTGCTCTCTACATTCCATGTCTTCTGTATAGCGCTTTCCGAACATATTTCGTGGGTGGATGTGCAAACCTAGCGACTTTAACAATGCTACCCAATGGAACTCTACGTGTCGACATTGATACCAAGATGAAGTGGGGACCAGGACAGCACTTCTTTGTGCGGTTTCTAACACTCCATCTGCATGCTTTAACGTCGCACCCATTCAGTGCGTGTTCGCTTCCCTCCTCCGATACAAAAGGCCGTCCCGAACCGTTGGTATTATACATACAGCCCAACTCTGGTCTAACAGCGCGGCTTGCTTGTCTTGCACAAAAACAACTAAGCAAACCAATTCGGGTGTTCCTTGATGGACCATATGGCGGCCTAAACGTATCGAAACTTTCTTCTTACGATAAAATCCTCATAATTGCTGGAGGCTCAGGTGCGGGGTCTACCCTCTCTGTGATTGAGGACCTCTTGCGGCGAAAATCGTCCTCTTCTCCAACGCATTTTCAGTCTATAAGAGTTATTCTCGCCACACGCGACTCCGAGATACCAAGCTGGTACACAGGTTCCGTGCAGCAGCTTCTATCTTCGCACCTCAAATCCTCGGGCAGCGGTGATATCCTGACCGTTGAAGTATACCACACCGGAAATAGCACGATACCAGCTAAAGATAAGGCTGCCGGAAAACAAGAAATATTAGATAGCACAGAGAAGATAGCATCCCCTGATACTGTGGAATCAGATTCAATAGGAGAGGTCTCAGTCTATTCCACAGGGCGCCCAGATCTTTCAGCACTTATTAGATCGTTAACAACCGAGGACTCTCGCTCTGTGGGCATATCGGCATGCGGGCCTGAGAGCATGACATTTGATGTGCGAAATGCGGCAGCGGCAGCAGAGTCAAGGATTTTGGAAGGAAAGGAAGGGTCTAGGGATGTATACTTGCATACAGAGGTCTTTTCGTAAGTGATCGCCATCCTGCATCGTTCTGTTTGAGACAAACTAACATTCCCCATGGCAGATGGTGACATCCGTTTACATAGAATTCTTTCTTTATAGGCTTCTACTGCTCTAAAGCCCTAGATTACTACCGGGTAGTAGCTATCTATAGTTAACTGATTTTTTGAAGTTTAAAGAATTATTTTAGAATAAAATAAATAGTTAGGCTAAAGTTTATAGCTCTATAACGAGCTACATAGAGCTATTACAATTATACTAATGCGTAGAAGTCTTATTGAACAGGGTTTAGCTCTTTATCAATGAGATGCGCAAGTGAGTCCTTCTTCTTACAGCCCTCCTCTAATGCCAATTTTAGGCCATCTTTGATGATTCCCTTCCAATCCTGGACAGAAGGATCATGATCCTCTCCATCTTCATGCTGCTCTTCATCTTTATGCTGCTCTCCATCTTCATGCTGCTCTCCATCTTCACGCTGCTCTTCGCCATCTTCCCACCATATACGTGCTTCTTCTATCCAATCTTTTAAAAATTCCTTTTCGTGCTTCTCCAGCTTCTCTTCAGAGAGAAACAAGTTGGGTTGCTTTCTCCTCTTCCATATCCACTCCGCATCACGTTTACCAAGGTCGTATTTTTTGAACAGCCAAAATTTAATCCGGGAAAATGGCCAGAATCCTACTCGGGAGTCTGAATCCTTCTTAAGTAGACGAACTGTGAAGTGAATCTTAGGACTACAAAGCTCTTCCTGCCGCTCGTTATCATCGTCATGCTCTGGTTGCTCCTGCTCCTGTCCCTGCTTCAACTGTCGCTGCTTCAACTCCCGCTGAGCCCAGCGCTTCAGAACGCCTTCACGTTTTCCGTTCCATAATCCAAAAGATATAATGTACGGTACTAACCACCAGCCAGTATTCGACTCGTGAATGCGCCCTAGGGCGAGTTATTACGTGATCAATCATTTCACACAGTTCATGTCGCCGGGTTAGACGCACCTTCTGTGGACGCGAGGTTCTTGACGTAAATCTTCCTGGTCACCCAGGGCCAGATAGCCCGCCCCACATCCTTGTCCTTCCTGAAGGGGGAAGATTGAAGCGGTGTCAGAAATTGAAGCAAGGTTCCCTTATCAAACCTGATAGTACCATCGCACTCCTGCTCGATCTGTGATATCATCCACAGAAGAGACACCGTAGATAGCCCGGCATCGGGGTTTCCGCCGCCAACATCTGAGTGACATCCTAGGAAGCCACACTGCTTGACCACTTTGGTTTCAGAGGAATTTGTCTTCCACAACATCGGCTCGAAACTCTTCCTCTTCTCATTAAGAGCGAATGCGAGGAATGCATTCTCGACAGCAGATGGTACCTTGTTCCCAATGAACGAGAGCTGCTTCCAGAGTCCAAATGGTAACCCCATAGCGCTGACAGTGTCCCATTCGGCGAGTACCTTGATCTTAGCAGAGCGGAGGAGGTTGAATGGCCCCTTTTTGAGCGTGTCGATCTTGTCCTTTAGAGGCCCCGTCTCTTGTAGCAACCAATGTTGGAAGAGTATGCGAAGGAAGGTCAGGCCCTTTCGCCGGAGCAAGCCAACCTCACTAATAAAGGATGCTAAACATCGAACGGTGAAAGCGCCTCGAGAGAAGCCGACGAGGACTATCTCATCCATTTCGGATGCAAAGTTATAGTTGTTGCAGATAAAGCAGTAGGCGCTTAGGATATTCGAAGTCACACCTGTCCAGTCCGTCAACAATGCCATTCAGCTGATATCTAGGTACGACATTTGAGGGCTACATAGCATAGTACCTTTTCCGATAGCCCCGGAGAGCCCCTTATCAAAAGGTAGGGCAGATTGAGTCCCTATTCCGCTGGAGTAATATACCAGCTGAGGGACGACCCCAGCATATTCCTCTGGATCAATATCACCTCGTTTTACAGAATCAACATTAGGGAGTTTCAGCTTATCATATCCGTACCGATCCACACAACGCGCAAGCCTTGCCACGTTAGTTAAAGGCGCAACAGTACCTGAAGCATTCTGCCAGGTCCCGTCGCAGCAGACAAACAGGCGTTTTTTTCCATATCTTTCCACCAAGCTGCTTATAAAGATGTCCGCGTCTGGGTCCCACTTAGCGTCAAGCTCCGGTATGAGGGTTATGAGCTCTTCCTTTAATTTCTCGAGCTCTTGTTTCACATCTTTGTATTTCTCTGGCTGGTTCGATGACACTTCAGACATCTCTGCTTGATAAGTTACTAGGGATTACCCGGATGTCTACCGCGTTATTGGTTGTTGTTCTTCCCAATTGCCTTCTTTACAAGCCCGATGGGAGGAGAATCTAAATAATTCAAGTTGGCTGGTTAACTTGCCAAGGATAACTCGCGACCTTTGTATCGCACACGTCACAAAAATGCTAGCGGAAGAGAAAAACGGACGGAAATATTGTGCTGGGTGTGGTGGGTGCTCGCGGACTTATACGGATGAACTCTGGGGAGGGAACTCTAGTAAATGCTTGCTGATTGATGGGCTGCGCTTGACTCATATGCGAGCGCCGCAGGTATTAGGCTAGATACGGCATATACTGCATGGTGAGGCTGGGGTTAGTCTAAGAGTCTGATTAGCCCCGCACGAGCCAGACAGGGTCACCTATCACAGCTTGATAAACCACAACAGAGATAAGAAAAGTGGATTTTTTTTGCAGATTGCGATTGATTTCCTCGTTCCAGGATGTACACGAGCCTAGTAATCGCCGATCGGCGTTGCGCGTACCCTACTACCTAGAATTGGGGTCAGACTCTGCTCTGATCTGGTGAACGTGATCCCAATGTCTTCCACATATGCCAATACTTACGTGGGCAGCGGGCAGGCATGCCTAGAGCTGAAATGCGTCCGGCTGCTCATCTGGGGCAGAGGCAGAAGCAGAAGGAGAGAGAAAGGCACAGCAGAGACGGGGGCAGGGCCAGGGCTAATATATATGAGGTGGGACAGAAGACAATGCATTGAACAACATGAAGTCACCCAGTAGCCGCCATCTAATCGGTGCGAAAATATACATAGGTTTACTAGGTTTACTAAGTAGGGACATTGCGCTCAATATTAACGCTAACGAATAATAAGCCACAGCTCTAAAAGAGGTGATTAATAAGTAATTAAACGGTGTAAATAACATCTATTATAAATATTAATAATATTTAAAGTTATAACTCTATAGCTATATTACTATATAATATTAGGAAAAAAAAATTATAATCTTATTATAGTTAAAAATTAAAGACTATTTAAGTTATATAAGTTATTTAAGTTATAATTTTATTTATTAAATTTT
>KV748568.1:0-39637 GCA_001692915.1 Glonium stellatum | reverse complement strand
GTCGCCGGCGGCGCGCGCGGCGGCGCCGCCGATCAGCGCGGCCCAGAAGAGCACGCCGGCCATGTCGGCCCAGCAGGCTGAGAGGTTGGAGAGGGCGAGGGCGTGGGCGAGGGCGTGGAGGGGGGAGTGCGGGGTTGGTGGCGGTGCTGCGCTGGATGCGGGTGCGGATGCGGATGTGGATGTGGAGGTGGATGTGGATGAGGGAGTAGTAGTAGCGGCGAGGGCGGCGGCCGTGGAGAGCGGGACGCGGTTCTGCATCGCGATGGCCTGGATGACGGCTGCGATGCGGCAGGCCTCGTAGGTCCAGTCGTTGCGGAGATGTGGCGGGGCATTGGGGTCGGTCGAGGAGGGCAGGGCGAGGATCTGGCGGTGCAGGTGGGCGAGGCTCGCGGCTTTGTCGGCGGGGGTGTGGTCACTGCCGCTTTTACTGTTGTTGCTGCTGCTGTTGCTGTGGCTGGTGCTGGTGTCAAGGAAGAGGTCGGTCATGTCGCGGATTTGGGCAAGGAGGGCTCGGGTATGGGGCCTGCAGTTTGGCGAGCCGGTGATGGTAGCGAAGTCAGCGCGGGGGCAGAAGAGCGGGGACTCGGGGATCTTCTGGGACGCGGTGACGGGCATGTGCGGCAGGGTCTTGCAGTAAGTTTGGTAAATGGCGCGCGGCTGGGTTTCGCGGAAGATGGCGGACTGGTGCGAGATGGAGGTCAGGATTGACGCGAGCTCGCCGCCGACGCCGAGTTTCTCGAGCCCACCGCGCAGCTTTACCATCGTTTCCATCCCGCCTTCGTGGTACTCGAGCATCTTTTCCTCGCCGTTGATCATTTCGCTGCAGATGAGTTGCACGAGGGCGATGATGGTGGAGTCGTCAGTGCAGGTGTGCGGGTTCAGAATACTCTGCTGGATGAGATGAATCACCTCCTGCCGTAATGCAAGTGTTTCATAGCTTTCCGTAGGCCGATATTTAGTGGCATCCCTATGGGTGGAAGCAATGCAGAGCGTGCTGAGAAAGGCATGGCGGGTCTTGATGAGTGCAGGCACCCAGCTGAGCCCCATAGCCTTTGTTCCGAAAACCCGACTGCCTGGTTTGTGTTAGTAGTGAAGGTAATATAGCGGGGCTAGGCAAAAGTCTGCCCCCAAACCTCTCCAACAAAAGAAGGCGCGTATATGAAATCGGTAAGTCTCACAATGAAATTTCAGCTTTTCGACAGAAACCTGGGGATGTGCTACCTGGGGCATGGTACGGAAGGGATCTAAAGGCGTTCCAAAAGGTTGGAGAGCTCCCACTTTATGAAGGTCGAAAGGTAACGGCCCAGGGCGTGGGGGCGCGACGAGCTGTGTTTGCATAGCATAGACAGATTTTGGGACAGGTGTTATATTTTGCATTTGCATTTGCCATTGTGGTGAGTTTAGGCGCTGAACAACCATTGAAGTTGCAAGTGGCGCATCATCATCATCATCCTCCACCACATGGGATGTCGATTGTGTGGAGTCTGACTGCGGCGAGTGTCTTCGACTGTTCCTCCCAGCTCCAGCGGCCTGCAGAGCCCACTTGTTAGATGTAAACAGCGACGGCTCTTGGTCGACTGAGTGGTCAGAGTCGACGCTCCGCAGCCTCTGTCTTTTTTTATCTAAAGGGTTAGAAGACTTTGGCGACCTCCGCCTCAGATGGTCGTGCATAGCGGCCTGGCGGATTTCCTTCATGACCTCAGGCGTTCTGAAGCCATCAAGATTGTTGGAGGTGACCCAGTGTAGATTTTGGTTAGTACTATCCATAGAGGTTCCTGACTCTCGGGTGGTTTTGTCTCTTCTAGATCTAGTTCCGGAAGTCTCTGGTTGGTCGACCATGGCTTCAGCGGCTGTAAGGATTGCAGCAATTAGCGGCTCAGCCTGAGCATCTCTGGAATAGCTGGATCTCGCACCGTATAGACGCCACGGTTGACCTGAATCACTTGACGCGGGAGACAGGCCAGAGTCTCGAGTCGGCAAGCAGAGGGTAGTGACTCCGGCCAGGGGGGGCATGGTCCTAATGGTGAGCTAGCAGTGGTAGTAGAGGCGGTAGTAGAGGCGGTGATGGTGGTAGCGATGATTGCGACTCAACGTGCAAAGTTTTCATACTCTAGCCGACTTAAACAAGGCCGACGAAGGAGGTGTGGCGTATAAGTAAGACAGAAGGGCATGGGCGGGCGCAAGACGCGCTGGGGTAAGTTAATGGGGAAGATGCGAGAGGCGACTGATAGGTGACTGATGGGCGACTGATGGGCGATTGATGGGCGACTGATGGGCGACTGATGAACGATTGATGGGCGACTGATGGGCGACTGATGGATGGCGACAGGGTCTGTCACAAGGGTCGAGGAAGGGGTTTTATCGGTCGGGTCGATGCATGTTTGGTGGGTATCACGACACCTGGGCGCGATGATGGCGCATTGGCTGTGGAGAGGCGGTGCAGGCGGTGGAGATGCTGACCAGCTCTTGGGGAAATACTAGGTGGGCAATGGTTGAAGGGTTGACGCAATGAAAGAGGACAGCGTCCGGTCACGATTCGCAAAGCAAGCGACTGCCCAGGGCTATGACTGCGCCCCCGGTCTTGGGGTCAGAGGGCATGGTATGGGCAGGGCCGAGAGGGCTTGTGAGGGCGCCATGCAGTGCCGGTCAAGGGTCGTGTGCGCGACAAAAGGGCAGCAAAGAATGCGGAGGACTGGGCTTGGACGGGCTTGGGTGGCATGGCACAGGCTGGCTGGCGCAGAGAGAGGCGGGCAGACGGGCCAGTAATGAGGCCGCAGCAGCGCGCACACCATTGCCTTCACGTGACCGGCTTACGAGACCAGATCAGAAAAATCGGATAGCCTGGCCGAGCAGACCGCCTACCTCTGACATATGTGGTAGACTGGACAAAAGCAGATTCCACTTCTACAGGTGCCCGACAGCACGAGGAAGACAGGAAGAAGCCGGGTATGAAGACATACAAAAACACAAAGGCAACAAACCTGTGAAAGAAAGGATGAAGTTCCTCTGCGGACCCGGAATCAAAATTGTCACCGAGTGGGTGGATTTCGTGGGATACCACCGGCCAGGCCAAGCATGGACCTGTCCAGAGGCGAAGACGTATAAAGGAGACTACCGAAAGGCAGTCACACAGAAAGGAAGTGGACATGGATGACCCAGTAGGTTCAGGAGGATCACTGGTTTGGGAAAATAATTTTGTTAAGCAATGTGATTAAACAATCGCGCAACAATTCACAGCAACAGGAGTAACGGAACTTTGGAGGAGGGAATTTCCTTTGGGCCCAGGGATGGCAGGGGCGGCGTTCGGTTTTCTTTTCTCTTCCTGGCTAGAGTTAGTAGCCCAGTTCGATCGCGAGACCCTCTCGAACCCTGCGATCCTACGGATCTCGAGTTCTTAGAGGGTTGGAGACACATGGGATTCGCACCCGCCAGCTGTCTATAAATAATACCTACCTACCTACCTACCTGGGCTGCCTCTGATAGCCCGTGGAGTGCGTGGTATGCTGGTGCCGCGGTGAGTGGCCTTGTCTGCCTTTGGCTGCCCATGCCTGCCAATAGCTGCCCGTCCTTTGCCTGCCAATACCTGCTCATCAGTAGTGCGAGCATACCCAGTACCCATCCCAAGCTCCCTTGGCACGTAGTACCACCCCCCAAAACCTCTCTACCGCAACACCGCTCACAGCTGCATGCCAGATCCACGACAGGCAACCCGCGCCTGCAGAAAACGCCCTACACCCTGCCCACACACCACCCACACCCCTCTCCCACACCTCGCTCCCACACCTCTCTCCCACAAACCCGCCGCACTAAAACCCTTTCGCTCGCTCGCGTCACTCCCGCTGGCCCGCTGGGACGAAGCGAGTGCCATTCCAGCTGAACCAAGCTTTCAACCCACGCTCTACGGCGCGGCAAGCCAGCAGCCTTAACAGCCACCTGCAGCCAAACTGCGAAGCCAAAAAGAAAAGAAAAAAAAAAAGAAAAAAAGACTTGCGCGCACAAAAAGTTTGCACACAATTGTCGCACAAAGCGCAGCAAATCCTATTGCCTTTCCAATTGCCTTGTTCCCTGGCCCTAACAGTCGGTTTGCCTAACTACTCGAACAGCGTCTTTGCGTAACTAACCCGCTTGCCTCACTGGCTGCCTACTTCTCCTGCGCGCTCGCCCAGAGAGTTGGCAACGCTGGTCGGGCTGCGGCTGCTGCTCCTGCTCCTGCTCCTGCTCGACTCGTCTGCAGAAAAGTCAATCCCAATGCCAACCCCAGCCCCAGCACCAGCACCAGCACCAATTCCACCTCCCACTCCAGCACCATTCCGCTTCTGCCCAGGCACGCGCAGCCGCGAGCGGTCGAACAACAAGCCGCTTCCTCCACCACCGCCATCTGCACCACGCGCCTCGCCCCGCTCATCCACAGACCCCTCCTCCTCAGGATCCCTCAGCTCGACCAGCTCCAGCGCCTCACGCAGCGTATCCCCCGACGCGTCGAGCGCGACCAAAAAACGCGCCAGCTCCTTACACAGCTCCCAATCCCGCTCATCCCTCGCGCGCTGCAGCAGCCTCACCAACTGCAGCGAGCTCGCCGCGCTGAGCAGCTGCCCTCCCGCGCCCGCTCCCGCCTCCTCCCCTTCCTCCTCAAGCGAGTGCAGCACGAGCAGATAGCCGGCCGCAGTCTTGAGCGCGCCGCGGTGCAGCGAGGCCTCGAACAGCTGCTGCGGGGGCGGGAGGTGGGCAAACAGCGAGCGCCACAGCCGGACCTCCGTCTTGCGCGTGCACTGGACCACGATGTCGAGGTAGTGCGGGAACGACGACAGGAAGGACAGCACGGCGGGCAGCAGGGCCTGCTCGGGCGGCGGCGCGCTGTCGACCTCGTCGTCCAGCACTTCGTGCAGCAGGATCTCCAGCGCGTGCGCAAAGTACTGCAGCTGCTGGTAGTGGTGCGATAGGTGTAGGGCTGCAGGCGAGTTGTACTGCGATAGGTGATGGCGGAGTAATGCCGGCAGGAAGAGGTGCGTCTGTTCAGGGCGCGCGCGCGCCGGGCTTGTGTGTCAGCAAGGGCGAGATGCAAATACATTCCTTCCGTTCCTTCTTGGCCCCCAAAAAAATGCCAAGGAAAAAAATAATAAAAATAAAATAATAAAAAAAAATAATAAAAAAAAGGAACTCACCCTAGTGCCAAAGCGAAGATATCCAAAGCTGATGTCGCGCCGTTGAACCAGCTCCGATTCGATACCGAACAATATCCCTTTATTAATCAATGCTGACAAGGGGTAGAAGTCGACCCCGATTTTAACGGCCGTCGGGAGATCCCTGCCCAGCTCAATCGCCGCCGAGGATAGAACGTCCTGCATATCAACCCAGACGCGGACGTCACGCCCATCGAAGAACCACAACGAGTCCTTGAGATCGTGGCCGTGTACACCGTTCATCGCCAGCCCGGCCGACGGACTCGGCGGCAGCGAATCCTCTTGGCTGTCCAGATTGAATGACGGATTGTCCCGCATGAGCACATAGTACTCCACATTCTGCGCTATGATGCGCATTTCATACTTTAGCTCTCCGCCTTCCGTAGCGGTTGGCTGGAGAAGGACAAGTTTCCCGTCCACGAGAAAAAGAATAGCAGCAACTGCCACGTCTTGAGACGGATCCCCATTATCTGTGACTGGTCAGCGAGCCCACCTCATTGGGGGAGCTGTACCCGGCACTTACGTAGCTGGTCTTCGGGTAGAATCCAACTCAAGGCCCGTACCCGAGGCGGCGCACGGATGATCCCATGGAGGGCTATTTGGCCAACCTGCACCAGCTTGACCGATGCATTGGCGACGCTGATGATAAAGTGGTAGAGTATGTTCTCGTATGTATAGACTAAGAGCGAGTCGTCCCCGGACGGGGCAATCAGCACTATCGGTGCAGGGAGCTGCTCCGCGTGCATTACGTGGGTATTATCAAGCGCCAATTCGCGCGAGTAAATTCGGATCTGACTCTATAATAAGACGATGCCAAATTAAGAGTGACGTGCAGATAAGAGAGTGCTTACTTCATGGGATTCGCTTGACTCGATGGCTGCTATCAGAACGTGCTGGTACCAACACATGCCACCCCGAACCGTGAATTCATTCTCCATCAGCGGATCCTCGAACGTTTTCCATCTTCCACTGTTTACGCTGTAGTGTGCCAGCCCGCGCCTGCCTGCCACCGCCACGTATCTGCCATCAGCTGATATCACAGCGCTTCGAATCGGCCATTGATCGACTAGATAGTGAGCCGGTACTTGAACGTGGTGCCACAGAGACACCTCTGCAGATATTGTAGTAAGATCGGGCAGATCATACCCGCGGTATATCATGAACCCGGAGTTGGTTTGCATTAAAGGCCGTGACACGTTGGCAGAAGAAAAGCAACCATTGATGGCGCTGCGGGCCATCTCGAGCATCCATAGCCGGTTGTCTCTTATCCCAAGCAGAAGGATCTCTGTGCCACCTCCGACCCAGAATCCATCACGGATACCTAACAGCCAACCTTCTCCGTTAAGTTTTGACAGGGAACGATCCGTAGTAAAGCTGTTTGCCCCTGGCTTCCCGTATACGCTCCACATCATCCAACCATTTTCGTACCCTGCAAACAAGCAGTATCCGTCAGGGGAGTAACTGAGAAAGTTTAAGCTTCCTGCCGAAGCGGTCGTAGTGCTAGGTCGAAGTTTATGAGATAAAGGTATATTCCCCGTATAGTCTCGTGCTGTATACACGCAGATATCTCCATTTGCACAGCCAACAGCAATTAGTGAGAACCGAGCATTAATAGCGGCTTTGATTCCATGATCCCCTTTACTTTCTGGTGAGTGAAATGCATAACCTCGGAATAGATTCTGTTGTGATTTTGAGTCCTGAGAAGCGGCCGTCGCTAGTCTTTGAACAGCGAATGCTTTCCCATCTCCTGTAATCCATGTGGAAAGATTCATAGGCCTGTCATAAACCATCTCTATAATCTTCGCTTTCTTTCCCAGCCACAGCATTCGACTGAGCAATTCTGTGCTTGTCTGGCTTCCTGTGCTGTCCGGTGCCCATCGTATGCATTGAATCGCCGCAGGTTTCTCCGTAGCCACTATTAATTCATCGTCCAATGCCAATGCTCTAGCGATTCCTGCATCAACCCTAATGACCATACGGAAGCGCAGACTGAGCTCCCGTACTCCGCTGCCTTCTCCCGGCCCCGCATTTCCCTCTGTGGTACGGTGTGTTTTGTAACCCCCTACACTATGCTGTCGTGAATGACCCCTGGTAGTATTCGCAAACTGCGTCCTGTAAACGCGAGAGGTAGGATCGGTGGCGAGGGAGTAGGTGATGAGATAACCCAGGGCAGTCTGCACGACAAAAATGGCCGAATCGGGACGTAGGAGGAGAGTAATGTTGGGTCCATAAGTTTTCAAGGACTGATCTGAACGTAGGACTGATGCGAGAATTGCGGTAGGCTAGCAATCTAGTCAGAAATCGATGTTGGCCTTTAAGGGGGTGTTAAAACGCTACCTTCGTCTGCCATATCGTTAGGGTAGAGCGTGTGATTGTCGCAAACATATTCCCACTTCGCGTGACGCGTATTCCAATAATTTCGCCGGATATGTCTTCTTCAGAAGAGCATTCCTTTGGAGGAATATCCCCAGTCGATTTCTTCTCTTCATCGTCCGTCCGTCGTTGTCCTTGTTCCACGTCCTCATCCTCGTCCTCTGCGATAGAGCCAAGCGAGCTTTCAATCGACGACTCCGGATCTTCATCTTGGGCAGTTCCGTGGCTAGCACCAGGGCGCGTCTGCAATTGCCCTGGGTGCCTAACGCCGTCGTCTGAAGTCGCAATGCATGCTTCGGGCAGCTTCTGCTTGCTGGCGGCGTAGACGGAGGGAGCAGAGATAGGCCAATACGTCATGGCTCCCTAACAAGATCGATGGCTGCATTTGCGCGACTCCATCCCAATCCGGTACTGTCGAAACCGTGAGAGCTGGAAAGCTGCAGGTAGTGTGGCTAAGTGCTGTGGAGGTGCTGACAGTGACGTGCGTTAGTGCAGTGGCTTGCGTTGAGGCCTTCGATTGGGGGGATGCGGAGGTGTCGCTTGGTGGAGGCTGTGCATATAACTTTTATCTTACAGACTAGGGACCCCGAACACAAGCAATTGTTTGCCTCATCCATCATATTACTTTTCTTTTACCGAACGGACTTCAATAAATCGCCGGTCAGCAAAGAATGATGCCTATTCAAACTGGGACTAAGACCACCCCCCGAGAAAATCGCAACTGGAGTGAAGACTCTGGATCACTCCCATGAAATTTCGCTCTCCGTACACACTTCTCTTGACTTACCTCATTCTTATTAATTTCAGTTTATAATCATATCTTGGGTTTTTTTGGATACCATTTAGTAAATCAATCGTGGCTATGGAAGCCTCAGCTGCAACACTCGAGATCAAGAGAAGCAAAATCAATTAGACACGAGGCAATCAAAGCAACTCCAGAGCCTTCATTGTGTTCAGGCGTATGTAAAACCCATTACACTTGGCCAGTTGTCTAGCCCCGAAATGTTTAAAATTATAATGTTGCCAATAACTTATTCCAGAGCCAACCCCATGCATACCCGGTATCATGCACATGCTTGCCAAGTTCGATCCTACACCCAAACGCCAACTGTGCCTGAGGAATATTTTACATGTCTGTGATCATACCTTGATCATCTGGACGCTCATTAATGACCCCAAGCAGCCGGGCATAAGGTACAGTAATCCGTTGCAAGTCTCGGTGTTTTCCTATTCGGTTGTTAGCAATCTTATGTCCAAAAATCATCTGCGTAGGGAACTTACCAAGTATAAGTACAACCTCTTTCAGCAGCTCCTGCCGCTTCCATCCGCACAACTCTTCCTTCTCGTTCTCCAAGTCTCTGTTCGGGTCTCTCACATCGATGAAAATGTTACCAAGTAAGCTCCTCAGAAGCTCCTCGATTTTCCCCTTCAAACCTTCTGCGCCAAGCCTCTTTGCGTACATGAAAAGGTATATTCGGAATTCCTCTCGGGCACCTAGCGCCATCGCAGCCGCCACACGATTCTCAAGATGTGCTACGGAAACACTTGCCTCGAAACTCTCATAGCCTTCGGCAGAAATCAGAGCTTTGATGAGACGCTGTAAGTAATACGCTCGTCCTTGGACAAGTGTATGATTTGTTGTGTTCCGTTCCAGAAGCGGGATAATGCCAGCGGATATATTTTCTAGCGAAACTTCATCGTTGTCTTCAGTGGCTTTGGCTTGGTCGCTGGAAGATTTCAGATTTCCGACGGACGAATCTGTAGTATTCCAGTACTGACTTCCAACAGCCCACCATGGCTCGGATATCCGCTGCCACACATACATGGTAGGTGAATATGTGTAACCGTCACCATTTGACATGGCTACAACGATCCGCCCTACCGAGTTAAGACGGGCGAATATAATCCCAGGTGAACGTGTCAAATGAGGTCCTTGAGCATGCGCAGCAATGTCCAGAACCGGAGCAAGAGAAATAGGAGGATGAGGCGAAGACACCGTGTTAAGATTCCAAACGTGGCACATGCCTATGGCTGATATGCACAGCAGCCACCATCCTCTGCAGTCCATAATAACAGGTTGAGCTTCAAGAATAAGCGCATTAAGGATACGGCGACCAGCAGGAGTCCAGACATATACTGAACCATCTTCACATGCCGCTGCCCAGAAGTTGGCATTTCCGGTTAAAAGAAGCACAGCTTTTGGTAGATAGTCCTGCCAAAGCGACTGGCCTCGTTTAGTACAATTCATTCGAGTAGGGTCATTATCTTGTGGCCTCCCAGTGCGTGAAGAACCGGACGCATTTCGAGCTTCTAGCATGACAGCATCTTCATTGGCGGGCTCTGCCCGGCCCCCAGGAGCCGCATCTACTCCGTTCGCGTGAGGTGGTTCACTGCCGTCCATAGTTCGCACGATAATGCTCCTGACCTTTGGCACAGCAAGTCTGACTGGACTAACAGTCAAAGCAGGGTTAATAATGGCGGGCCGTAGGACTTTTGGAGGCTCATTGTCAATGAGTTTTGATGCTGATGCAGGTGGTATTAGGCCATCGGTGCTGTTGAGGACGATAGCAGCGCCACCATTGCGGGCAGCACCAGCTAATCGTCTCTCTACTTGACGGTCTTCGTCGCCTTCGATTTCAGCAAATTTTCGTTTGTTCCCAATTAGCAAGGATGCAAGGCCACCCTTTGGGAACCCATCAAATGGCTTTGATAAATCAAGGATGTTGTGTGGATTATCGCTCCGGACGCCTGTAGTAGCGGCTGATATTAAGTGTGTCTGTGGAAGAGATGACTCCGCAAGTCCAGAAGATGCGGAGACCAGCATTGGCTGAATTCGCTTCTTCCCATCCTTTGTTACAGTCACACGCTGCTTCAATTTGTCGACCCTGTTATCGGGGGCTGGCTCTGCAGGTGCTTGGTTTGCTGGTGGAGCGGATCCATTCGTAAGCGCTGGTGCTGATCCATTTGTACCGTTTGTTATCGGAGCTGCATGAGCTCCACTATCACCCATTAAGGCCCCCATCCTTCCCTGAACACCTTTCAGCTCGCCAGCTTTGCTGCTTTCCTCGAGCAACAGAGCGTCTGTACCTTCTACTACCCCGGCTCTCCTGCCTGCTCCAAACTTGGAAAGAGACCTCTCATTCTCTTGCATCGAAGCAGGGTAACCAAGTTCGCCAGGTTCAAAAACCACTGCCATGATGCTCCCATCGAGACTTGTAACAAATAAAGTCTCCCCGTTTGGCGCCCAAGCAAGATCCGAAATGGACTTCATTGCGAGCTCCTGCGTAATTGTGAAGGGCCTAGCAAAACTTGTATTCCAAATGCTCAAAGTCTTGTCCTGGCCAGCGCATGCGACCACTGTGACCGACGGTAATGTGGGATTTCCATTACTATCCATATGTTCTTGAGTGAGCGGCTCTCGGTAGAACATCCTCGGTGAGAATGCGCATACTTCCACGGGCCCTTCATGGCCAATCAGATTGATGTCGCTATCCCAAGTTCCTCGACTTATAATTGCCACAGAACTGACCGGCCCGTTTACTGCATTTGCCGCAGCAATGTGATTTCCATCCGGCGACCAGGAGCATCGGCGGAAATACGTCGTAAGCGGCGAAGCGATGAAGGGACCGGAAATGGTGGTTTCAAGCATGAAATTATTTACTTGATCCTGCGCAGTCGCATTCGGGGGAGGAGAGGTAAACCGGAAGACCTTAATAGTTCGATCATCGCTGGCAGTAGCAAAGTATTTATTCGCCGGGTCGAACGTGATGCCCTTGACATGACTTTGGTGGTTCGATACAGTCTTCAGCTTCTCAAACGTGTGCCCGGACCAAATAACAACCTTTGAATCGAGGCCCACAGAGACTAGAATCGATGAATCGTAAGACCAGCCTAGATCCTGTACATCGTTGTCATGTCCTATGAGACGGCGCAATACTCTCCAATTCTCGACCGGCGGAGGCTCGTTCGATCCTAAAAGAGTATATCAGTATTTATTCCCTAAACCAATCCCAATTTAACAAACCAAATGTAGACGCGTGTGTGGGCGGATTCGGGTCCAAAACATAGACACACACGATCTTGTCATCTGCGCCAGAGGCAAGGTACTTGTTATTTCCAGAAAACCGGACTGTATGGATTGTGCCAGAATGGTGGCTTATTGCGGCAAGTTGCTTCGGCTTCGTATACTCGGGGTTTGTGGAATTGAAGATAGCCTCAGTCGACCAGATTCGAACGTGTCCATCTATTGCGAACTGTTAAAGCGATTCTTCCAGTACGCGCATTGGTGAGGCCATGGGCGCATATCCGTTACTGACCTCCAGCAGCTGTGACCAGTCGAGTTCCATCTGGTGAAACATGGCAACTATATACTTCGAAGTCTTTGAGTTCGCCTGGCGATAGAACCAATGAGTTAGTAAGTGCGCCCAGGTCTGGATGCCCGGTAGAAGAGCTATGGATCGCAGAGGGGAGCTACCTGGATGGGTCAACCACAGAGGCTTGACGAGATGCATTGTCGCGAATGGTCGCCGAACTGCTTCGTCATGCTCAAAATACAAAGACGAAAGGGCGATAATCTAAATGGAGCTATGGCGCTCTGCGTGGTGGTGAACTTTCGTGGCCCTAATGCGGTCCTGAGTTGGTTGCAAGACGCGTTTCACGTTTCTCGGCTTGGCGGTTGACCGCCTACCAAGGGTACAAGGCTGAAATGTAGAAGCGACCAAACAGTCGGCATTGACTGTGTATGAAAATATAATATAGATAATTAAGAAATATGATAGAAATAGTCTAGCATTGCCTATCTACTGGTACGTAGGTCTGTATTGCCTTGAATAAACACGCTTTGGTTCTCCCTTGCTGACGGAGGTAATTAACCCCAGTTCCATGTAGGTTTGGGACAACTTCCGAGCGGATATGCAAGCACCTAGCTGCCTCACGTTATGCAGCTGGTTGACTTCCCACTACCTGTGCTGTAAGTCTCACTGCTACCCTCGCTCATTCAACCAAGCCAAGCGCTCTCCATGTTGAAGTCGATCATGGGGTATCTATAGCCGATCTATCCGATTTAGTCTGGACTATGGGTATAAGTTCAGTAGCTAGATAATATAGGTATAATGAGACGAGCTGTTTAGCTAAGTTCTCGTGGCCAACATGGTCTCATTTCTGCCGTATAGCCTTATTTTTACGCTTCTTAAAGACAACGGCTGTCGGAGGCACATCTGGCTCAGCTTTGATAGACTGCTCAGGGATGTCCGCATTTGTAGAAAGAACATCGTCAAGCGCACTCTCCCGGGGCTCCTCTTTGATTTCCGGTTCCAATTTCACCCCGGTTTCTTCCTTTATATCAGGCTCGCCCTTTACTGTCGCCTCGTCTTTGATCGCCGACATTTGATTCGGCTTAGACATGTTCAGAAGCGCATCCAAATCCTCATCACCAGCTTTTGAACCTGGAAAGGTCTTGAAGGTCTGGCCCCACCCTTTTTTCTTGGTGATTGTTTGTGCCGCGTCTTCCTCTTCTTCCTCCCCCTCCAGCTTCCGTTTTCTCACGCCAATGCTCAGAGACTGTGCCTCATTTTGAGCTTTTTGGTTTCGGGTCGAACTCGAACTATCCGGCAAGACTTGCCAATCTCCAGCCATGGCCATCTCTGGTCGAAACTCTTCCGGTACCGCAACGCCCAACTCAGCAAGCTGTTCCAGCTGCCGTTTCCGTTCTTCTAGAGATACTTGCTTTGGAAGCGCTAGTGCAGGCGTATTCTTCTTCCAGGGTGGATCCCTAGAAGCGCTTGAGGCCCCAGAACCAGACACAACCCCATTCAACCTCGCGACCTCATCCTTAGCTCGTTGCTTTTCCCGTTCCTCGCGCTCATGGCCTCTATGTAGTTCGCGGAGTGACCGTTGAATATTATTCTGATGCTTCGGTGTGGCT
Organism: Glonium stellatum; assembly: GCA_001692915.1. Lineage (NCBI taxonomy): Eukaryota > Fungi > Ascomycota > Dothideomycetes > Gloniales > Gloniaceae > Glonium > Glonium stellatum. The sequence goes on along the minus strand of KV748568.1, from coordinate 26,161 downwards.
TCGTGCTGTTGCTTCTCAAATTTCGTATCTCTCACATACGTTTTGCAGAACTTGCACCAGTATTTGGGCTAGCGGTCCAAATTAGTGTTGGAGTGTTAGGCACAGGAAAAGGGAATACTTACTGTTGATTTCCAGTACTCAGACATGATATCCCACACAAATATTTAGCTAAACACAAAGTCGAACGGGGTTTGGTTAGGCGTTGTTGCGGCGATATCACGGAGATGTAGGTTCAACGCCAAGCTTCTCTCGCCAATGACGAAATTGATACGGAGAGCTCACCTCCAGAACCAACATCCTCCAATGGCCATCTGAAGAACTCAAATAGTATTGCACGCTAGTCATTTTCGGCAACTTATGCCTTCGATATAGAAGTAGCATATTGCTTTGACATACCGTTTATGTATTTCCCAACCCTGGCAGTGAGATTCGGCCAAGTATTATACAGCGTCCCCTGATCGTCTTCCATTCATGGTTTTTGCAAGTACCCTCCAAGCAAAACGATGTTGTTTCTCAATCTTAGTATGCTTACCATGACACTTACATAAATAGCTTATTAACTTGAGAACTCACATTTTCTAACTATACTAATGAATAAATTCAAGCACCAGTTCTATCAGTCCTAAACACAACCCACCGTCATGACTACATAACTTGCCCTGACCATCACTCTAAGATATTAGTTAAATGCTTGTGTTGAAGCGAAGGGTCTAATGTGGATAGTCTTACCAAATTCTAGACTACAATTTCAATTCACATTAATTCACTTCGGTGGTTTCAGGTTCAAGTCGAGGCTTGACAAGGGCTTTCGTTAGGTTTGCTAACCCACCGCTAAATCGATCGAGTAATCTGATAGACCCCACCGCATCCAACTATCGGCTTCTATAGTCACAGCCCCTACCACAATGCTGCATACCATACCAGCTCATGTCATGGTCGGCGTAGTGATGACCCTTTTTTCTTTTTCCACAGCTCTTGTTGGTTTACGTCTTACTATTCGTATCTTTATATTTCATAGCGCCGGTTTGGATGATTGGACTTGCTTTGCTGCCTGGGTGGGTATTGTTTCACCCAGCTTCAATGCGAAACAACATGATATTCTAATCTACATACGTAGATGCTGAATCTTGCAGAGACTGTCCTCCTTTTCCAAGGTATGTCTGACTCCTTCGTTGATACTTCATATTGGATACTAGGTCGGAAATTTCAACACACTTGTGGTTTCCGAAAGCTGATGTTCTCGAAACAACATAGAACTCAGTGCCGGTTCTGGTCAACATGTGGCGCTGCTATCTCCCGAACAGGTCCAGCAAGCATTATTAGTAAGACAAATCCAAATTTCATCCATTTGCAGCTTAATCATTGTAACTAACTGCTTTAGATGGAATATATTAGTATATTGCCATACATTTGGTGTATCGGCTTTGTGAAGGCATCCATCGTCATCCAACTTCAACGCACACTTCCTACTCATAATAATATGCGAAAATTGTGCATATTCATGTCCATCACAATTGGCATCGTAACTGCTGCATTCACTGTGGTGTTTCTCTTAATGTGCATGCCTCCTAATGGTTACTGGGACTTGTCAAAACGGGCAGAGTGCCACGCCATATGGACAACGAATTTTGCTTTCCTTGCCGTCAACGTTGCCACAGAGGTTGCCCTGATACTAATGCCTATTGTAATATTCGGTAAACTTCAACTTAGAAAAGCAGATAAATTGGGTTTGATTGCCATATTTACGCTGTTCGGTCTGTAAGTGGACACCACATCGATCTCCTTTTATTTCGATATTAACAGTATATTTATAACCTGTCCTAACATCTGTTATCATAGAGTTCCTATCACAAATTTACTCCGAATACCAGCAATAATATATATGGAACAAGACCCGGACATGACCTATTCCCATCAGACTGTCGTTGGGTATAGTCGTATCGAATTAAATGTGTGTATTATTTGCGCTTGCCTTCCTACTCTCAGAGTGCCACTCGCTCGCGCGTGGTCGATCATACGAAGACAATCTCAGAATAATACCACTCTCCACCAGGTTCCCCGCGAGGGTGTTATGGTACTCAACCGCGTGGGGCCATCTTCAAATATGGCGAGTCTAGAGGATTAGAAGGTGAGGAAGTTGGAGAGGGCAAGTGTGACGGCCGCAACGCTTTTTGGTCTTCACTACAAATATGAGCTGAAGACTCCGGTTCACCACGTTTGGAGGTTTCAGGGCACTCAGCAGCGGGTGGAATACCTAAGGAAAATAGACTGTTAGCTTAGGAGAGTAGACTTAAGTAATTCAGTAGCCATAAAACTAATGATGAAATTGGAAGCGACTAGAGTATTACTGGCAACGAGACGATAGCTGTGGCCTTCTTTGGTCTGAGAATGATTCCCTTTGGTTTCGAACAAAATTGGTACACATTGAAGCTAATACTCTCGTAAGCCGAGTTTCTTACTATGGTTTGATTAAAACCGCGATCACGGCAGCTTAGCTAAGGAATTCATGAGTATCGTTCATTTATACCTGTGGTGTTTTCCTAGGCTAGACCCATTATCACCCTAAAGTCAGATAAGAGCGAAACCCGTGCTTCTTTATTTTGGTTTTGTTAGGACGAATTCTATAACCCATATGCTTACTACAAGAAAGAAAAAATCATGCATAACTGCAAACGCCAACAACTACAGGACACAAGTTCAAATCGAATCACGTAATCCACCACCATTCTAGTATCCATCCATCTATAATGCATTTATTTATACACCCTTAGAAAATGCCGTCCCTCCAGAGGCCTCATCAATCACCATGCTTTCGCTCAGGCCACAAACATTGAAAATTGTCTTCGGGGTAACACTGCTGCCGGTAGTTCCCATTTCCTTTAGCCACTCAAATGTGCTCTTAATCGCGACGTACGCTGGCGCAATGCTAGCAAACGAGAATATGATCACCCGATAGCCCATTTCTTGTGCTTCTTGTGCTGTAATCAAGGGTGAGTGTCCATTCTCAACGCTATTGTAGCAGAGAGGCCAGGGTGCTAGATCCTTCACTGCTTGCGCCGCTTGCTCTTTGGTCTGGACGCCCTCGAGTATGCCCATGTCAGCACCCTCGTCCCGGGCACGGCGTAGGCGTTCGATGCATTCATCGTAGCCACGGGATTGCAGTGCATCGGTGCGTGCAATGACGATAATGTCGGAGCGTAGCTGTGAGGCGGCAACCTTGCAGGCTTTGATGCGCTGGATGTACGTTTCGACGTCAACAACTTCTTTCCCTGAAAGATGGCCACATCGCTTTTGGATCACTTGGTCTTCGATATGGAAAGCGGCAACCCCAGCAAGGTGATACTGCTGCACAGCTTTCGCAATGACAATAGGACCGCCGTAGCCTGTATCCATATCAGCGATTAAAGGTGGGCCATCGGGGCGCAGGTTCGCAATCATTTCGGCATTGGTACGCATATCGTGAAGCTGTGCGATACCGAGATCGGCCTGCCCCAGGCGAGAAGCCGTAGTACCTGCTCCAGTCATATACATGCCTTCGAAGCCAACTTGGATAGCAACGCGGGCGGAAAGGCCGTCGTAAACGCCGGGGCATTTTATGATGTGCGAAGAATTCTTGATCATGTGGCGCAACCGTGTTGCAGCAGGAGCAAATGCATCGTAGACCTCTGGTGCGCGGATCTGAACGGCGACAGTAGCAGGTTCGGGAGCCCCGACAACTACTTCCGGAATTTCGCGCTCTGGTTTCGCAGGTTCGGGTGTCTCGGTCTCTGGCTTAAGTTCAACAGCTATTTCTGGTTCGGCAAGAGCACCATCCTCGCTTGGTGCAGTGGAGGCTGAATCATCAGAGGAAGCAGAATCTTCGCCGCAAACAGATCCTTCGGTAGAGGCGGATTCTTGAGGAGTAACAGAGCCAGGCGGTGTCAGTTCAGAAGGAGCGGACAGCTTGTATGAATAATCAATTTCATTTGGAGGTGTAACCGGTACTCCTTTCGTTTCTATATCTTCAGTCTGTGGGGAGACTGTGGGGAGACTGCTCGATGGAGTGATTTCTTGATTAAGGGGCAATGGACGCCAGAGACAGATATCGTACGAGTCCATTTTTGGTTGAGGAATATCAGATAATGCCTGCATCATAACCATGAGGGAAAGCAAGATAGATTAAAGAGAAATTGAAGGGGAAAGAGAGAGAGTGACTAGCACGTGGAGACGAGGAAAAGTGCTGGTGAATGTAGAAATGTTACCTGTGCACCGTAGTGTTATGTAGAATTATACGTCGGTTCCCGAGCATTGGGAACGATAAAAGAACATGCCTAAAGCGCTATGAAGCACCGAAGCTAAGCAAAATTCGAACCTTCTCGAGTCCATCTTGTGGGGCGTGCCTGGGCTCCTTCAGCCCGTAATCTTTTCTTAGCAATGCAGGTACGACGGCCTTACTCAACCCCTGCAGTGAAACTACCCGCAGCTGGAATTTCTCAATGGATCCCCAATCGCAAAGACGTCACCATGGCTGTAGTAAAGTTTCGGATTGCGAGTATTTCGTTTTCGGGACGTAAGGCTTTCGGATCCCGACTAAGAGATGCACCGTCTCATCTTAAGTTGCGTGAGGAGTGACATTTCATTCTTTCGAATTCCGAGTTCTTTTGAAGAGTAAAGTCCTTGAAAAGGCTATAGAAAGGACGCATTATACGAAGATGCTTGATGAGTTGGAGAGCAATCAACGGAAGAAAGGTGATTACGAGGCGAAGTTTTGCCAAGGCAAGATGACATGTTAAATCATAAGACTCAGGATTTAGATGAAACAGTAAAGTATATACAAAATACTACAAGTCACATATGATTAAAGTTCTCTACAAATGTGCCAATGAAGGCGGGGATGAAGCGTCGTTGAAAATTGATCTACGAAAATGGGGGAAGCGAGCCAAGACTAGTCCAAATTGGAATCTCAACGCGTCTTCCACACCCAACTTCCACTCCATCCGCTCATCGATAATCACCATGCCGTGTCACACAGACGCTGAGAATGCTGTGTAACACAGTCCTATAATCTTGTCTCTGATCCTCTCACATCTATATAATTACCTGCCAAATGCACGGAATGTTTACTATTTCCACGCTGATTGTGTCTTCGGTATTAATATTAGAGTAGGCTTTCTACGCTATTAGATAACGGGGAAAAACTGCTTGGATTCATTTCTACCTAATTGAGAATACATTCGTCTTACGCCGAACCCCAGAAATACACTGATTTATCTACCATTTTATACATCGAAGTCATTCCTTTCGGCTTGAAGAGCCCATCGATATCATTGGACCGTCTTCATCTTTCTGGACCCTTGGACGTATGATAAAACTCCTTGGCACAAAGTGCCAAAATAAGAAATCAGGGAGCGGCCAAATGCTAAGAAACGACCCATATTTGTTACTTCCGCTATCTGGGGGGACGCCGTTGACGTTGGTTTAAATTCTGGAAGACTCTTCTTTTCGTTGGCAATCATGGCTGTTGCCACATGCCTACGCTGAACCTTGCCTGTAGCGGTTTTGGGCATGTTGTCGGTGAAGAAGACCTGCATAGTCAGTTGGTCAGAAAATAAAGTTCCAAGGAACAGTAAACTTACCTTCTTGGGAATCTTGAACTTCGCTGCTCTCTCGCTAAACCAAGCTAAGAGTTCCTCAGTAGTGAGTGCTGTTCCTTCCCGAAGAGCAATGGCAACAGCGACATTCTGGCCATAAAGTTCGTCGTCAATGCCAAAACTGACCGCCTCAAGTATGCTTGGATGTTGGGCTAAGAGGTTGTCAATCTCTATCGGGCTGATCTTTTCACCACCTTTGTTGATGAGTTCCTTTATGCGACCTGTCAGAAAAAGATATCCCTCCTCATCAACATAACCTTGGTCACCCGTGCGAAAATAGCCGCTCTTGGTGAATGGAGACGCGATCCCCTCGCCAATGTACCCGGAAGTGACGTTAGGACCTAGGATACAGACCTCGCCGATTTTTCCTTGAGGAAGACTCTCGCCTTCGTCATCCATGATTCGGAGTTCGACACCTTGAGGACGGCCCACGGAGCCAGGTTTCCGGCTTGCAGGAGGGAGGGGGTTGGACGTCATTTGATGGGCAGCTTCTGTCATCGCATATGCTTCCAACACAGGGGCTCCAAAGAGCGTCTCGAGCTGATTGTGTACAGTTGGAGACAGTGGCGAAGAGCAGGATCGAATAAACCGAATCTTTGGCATTGGGGATGGAAGCTCGTTTTTCAACAGAATCTGGTGGATCGTGGGAACGGCGGTATACCAGTTGGCTTCATGAGCGATAAAGTCATGCCAAAATTCGGAGGCGGAGAACCGAGCTGGGACAATAACGGACCCGCCGCTCATCAACGGAGAGAGGAATCCAGCTAGGAGACCGTGGACATGGAAAAGCGGCATCACTAGCAAGGTTCGATCGACGGGCGACAAGTTGTATGTTGCTTGGATATTTGTCATCGTTTGGCAGAGATTTTTGTGAGTCAAAGGAACCTGTGGGATATTAACATATGAAGCACTTGCATGAATTTGCGTCCACATACAGCTTTCGGCCTACCAGTGGTTCCACTAGTATGTAGGATCAGAGCAACGTCGTTAGCTTCGGGCTTCTCTATCTCTGCGAACTTCTTATTCCGTGGTCCATCTTGCTTTCCTACTTCCAGGGAGACCTCAACTCCATTCCAATGTACTTCCGCAATTGCGACATTGCATTTCCTTGCAGCACGAATTGCCTCGCCATTACCTGCAATTGCGCCTTTTGGTACCAAAATTAAAGGAGCCTTCAGATCCTCGAGGTAGAACTCGAACTCTTCCTGTTTATACGCCGGATTTAGCGGTGCGCAAACCGCTCGCTGAAGCGACGTCGCTAGGAAAGATATGATGAATTCGAAGCTATTTGGAAGGGCGATGCCAATAGCTTCCTTTGGCGATATCCCAATCGCGGCTAGCTTCTTCTGAAATGAAAGAACCTGGTCGAGTAATTGAAGATGCGAAGCAATGGTAGGATTTGATTCGTTAGGTATTATGACGGCAGGACTTTCTGTCTTCGCAGACAGACAGTTCATAAGCGTAGACATGATTGCGCGATGAGGCTGGTGTAGTGAGACCGTAAAGATTGAGGAAGGGCTTAAGCAGAGAATTTCTGCAGGTGCGTTCCTAGCATCACGATCATTTTATTATCTTTTAAATGCCTAATTGGAACATAATCCATACATTTAGGCCCGACTGATCGAGGCTAGCCTCGGATTCCGAAGTAGTGTAAGCACTGTGGCTGAGCTGCAGCCTCGCCTCTCACCAAAATATATCCTTACGGTCCCCGAATCCATAACCCATTTCCTCGGGCTCTTCGCTAATTCCAGGATAATAGTAATACGTACCGGAGACAAAGAATTAATGATCATAGTCTTGCACCGAATGTTTAGAAACTTTTAGTGTCTGACATCAAAATTCGAGGAACTCGCTGCAGAAAGTAATTTTTTTTAACTCGATCCCAATTTTCGAAAAATTTCAGTATGACAGCAGAAACTACTATCTCACGGCCAACGGGCGCAGCCCTAATAGCGCAAGCACTGCAGCAACTCGGTGTCAAAGTTATATTCGGCCTCGTCGGCATACCGGTCGTTCAGATTGCAGAGGAAGCTATTGCTCTGGGTATAAGATTTATTGCATTTCGTAATGAACAGGCCGCAAGTTATGCTGCGACAGCATACGGATACCTCACTGGCAGGCCGGGTGTTTGTTTGGTGGTTGGTGGACCAGGAGTACTTCATGCTATGGCTGGAATAGGCAACTCATCTATCAACGCATTCCCAATGCTCCTGCTTGCTGGGTCGTGCGAAACACACCTCGTGACAAAAGGCGCTTTTCAAGAACTCGATGCAATTTCTCTTCTTGCTCCGCATACAAAAATTGCTATTCGACCGAATCTGGACTCTATCCCTCAATCCCTTACACACGCCTACAGATCCGCCTGGTACGGCCGCGCCGGAACTGGTTTTGTGGATCTGCCAGCGGATATTATCCAAAGCAAGAGCGTAGAGGGGACAATTACCACAGTCGTACCAGCTGCGCCGCGGGCTGGGCCGGATCCAGCGAGGTTGTCTGCCGTTGCGCAACTTCTTCGCTCTGCTAAGGCACCACTTATTGTCCTTGGAAAGGGTGCGTCTTACGCCCAAGCAGAAATTTCAATTCGTCAGTTGATTGACCAAACCAAAATTCCCTTCTTGCCTACACCCATGGGAAAGGGTGTGGCCCCTGATTCCCATCCGTTAAATGCGTCATCGGCTCGCTCTACTGCTCTAAAAGGAGCGGATGTGGTCTTGATTCTTGGAGCACGACTTAACTGGATTCTTCATTTCGGAGACGAGCCGAAATGGAGCTCTGGCGTGAAATTAATTCAAGTTGACATATCCGCCGAGGAAGTTGGTAAAAATAATGGAGACGCTGAACTGGGGATTGTGGGTGATATCAATGTCGTCGTTCCTCAACTTACTGCTGCACTCCAAGACTGGAAATACGATACTTCTTCCACCTACATAGAATCCATTCAGGCGAGTAAGGTCAAGAACGAGGCGAATGCTGCCAAGACAGCGAAAGTCGTAAAATCGCCAATGGGATACCATCAGATCTTCGACATCATCAAGAACACTCTGCATAAGCTATCCCCACCAGAAGACGGCAACATCGTCTATATTTCTGAAGGTGCCAATACAATGGATATATCTCGGAGTGCCTTCCCTGTTGAGCACCCACGCCTTCGCATGGACGCGGGAACACACGCGACTATGGGAGTCGGGTTAGGCTACGCTATAGCTGCACATGCTGCGTACAACTACCCAAATCCAGAGGCACGAACAGGGCCTTCTAATTGCTCTAAGAAAGTCGTATGCTTGGAAGGTGATTCAGCCTTTGGCTTTTCCATGCCAGAGATTGAGACGATGGCACGATATAACATGGATATCCTCATCTTCGTAGTTAACAACAGCGGGATTTACCATGGAGATAGTAAAGACTCAGATGAGTGGTTGAAGCTGCAGGAGAAAACTCAGCAGGGCGAGAAGGGCGGACTACGCAGCACTAGTCTTGGTTGGGAGGTCGGGTATGAGAAGATGGCAGAGATGTGTGGGGGAAAGGGATACTTAGTGCGCACGCCTGAGGAGTTGGAGAAGGCGGCCGAGGAGGGATTTAAAGCCTCTGTACCAGTTGTGGTCAATGTTATCATTGAGAGTGGGTCAGCTAAGAAGCTGGTAAGTTATCAAACCCTATACCATGCCCTTCCGAAAATAGGTATTGACAATTGAGTAGGAGTTCGCATGGCAGAAAAGTGGTGCTAAGAAATGATGTGGAGTGCGAAGGCCTATGAAGGCGGTGCCACCTACGCACCTATATACATATTTACGGTAACTCCTGAGCAGAGTGAGAAACCAACTTCATGATATCCATATGTGGATTTTGGCATGGAACATGAGGAGTGAAGACGGAAATGGGTAGCTTTAGATCAATTCCCTCGAAAAATTCATTGTTTTAATAGTTTAAGCACACGTGTTATAGCTTTCATTTGCAATATATCCGTGTCCCGTTCTGTAGTCCATGAGCTGTTCTATTTATAATTTGGTTCATGAAGGATCAACAAGCATTGTAAACGGCCCGATGATGTGGCGGTGCGACCCCTGATTTTGGTTCGCCAGTTTAGTCTATTCTTTCTCTGTGAGATAACGCCCCACAGATTCTTGTTTCAAGAAGTTCTATATTAACAGCGGTACTGCTGCAGCTCGGTGATCATAATCGCCCTGAACCAGATCAATGGAACTGATTAACGTGTCTCCCGGGATAGTCATTGCCTGCAGGATGCATGAAAACTCCGTGTTCCCAATTCGGGTGCTCTCGGAAACCGAATTATCAGGGCTGAGGTAACGCTGCACCTGAGCCGAGCATCGTGAACAATAAGCGGGAAGCTAACACCTCATAGGACAACAGTAAGCTTGGGGGTAATTTTCAAATCCCGACAACCGGAAGCAGAAATCTTTTATAAGTATGAGAAATAAGAGTTCCAACATGCAGTCACACCTATTCATCAGATATTCCCCAGAAACTCAACACTATGCCTCCACCATACTTCGTCGGCGAGCCCACCCCTAAACAGGGAGCTCATCATGAATCTATCAATGCTTTGTGGGAAATTAAGTGGAAGAAGAGGGTATTAAAACATCCTTTCATATCTATATTAGCGATTGACTGCTAATGTCTCCTACTACCTAATAGGCTACCCTGGGTATCTATCCATTCATGGAGGGCAAAGTGGAAGATTTCAATGAGGTTTTCGCTCACTTCGCAGAGGTCAGATATTATGATTAACGAATCATCTCGTATGACTATTTCTTACAGTAACACAGAAGAATATCTATCCCCCATATGACTTTGAGGTCTACTCTGAGCCCTTCTTTCCCGTCGCGGAAAAACTTGAGCGACTCGCCGCTGAAGCAGAGGATAGCGGGGATCTCAAGAAAGCATGCGAACTCTATCTACGTGCTGCTTGTGTCTATCGTACCGCCCGCCAGCCTTGCCCTATCTCGCCGCGCCAGCATATTGCTTGGGAACGTCAGAAGGTCGCCTTCTTCAAAGGCTCCAAGTACCTCGACGCTCCGCTCGTAGAGCACCTAATTCCACACTATCACGCCAAACCTGGCACTAAAGAAATGTACACATCCATTCCAGTTACTGTCCGCCTGCCCCAGAACGCTAAGCCAGGTGATTCATTCCCAACGGTACTTCAAATCTACGGCCTCGATGGCTACCGGACAGAGCACACTATGCCATCCAGCCATCATATCGCAAACGGCTGGGCCTCGATCGCTGTCGAGATCCCCGGCACGGGTGACTGCCCTGCTGATCCCAACGACCCCACCAGCGCGGAACGCTTGTGGAACTCTGTCTTGGACTGGATAGAGCAGCAGCCATGGGTCGAGAAGGGGAAGCTCATCGCATGGGGCGTCAGTTGCGGCGGATACTACGCCATGCGGATTGCGCATACGCACAAGGACCGCTTGCTCGGCGTGGTTGCGCAGGGAGGCGGATGCCACCACATGTTTGATCCGGAATGGTTAGAGATTGCTAGCCATATGGAGTATCCTTTTGAGTAAGCTTGCCCTTTACGATTCACTCATCACTTTCACCCTCCTGTTTAGCGTTAAATACTCGTGGAGGCAAGGCCGGAGACTACCGCGAACTGTGCTAACTATCTCAGTCTAACCCAAGTCCTCGCCATAAAATTCGGCTACTCTGATATCGAAAAGATGAAGATAGATTCGCGTGAACGCTTCTCCCTCCTTGAAAACGGTATCCTCGATATGCCCTCTACCAAGCTACTCCTTATCAACGGCATGCTGGATGAGCTGTTCCCTATTGAAGACTGCATGTTGCCACTGCAACATGGCAGCGTTAAAGACGCGCGGTTCTTCCAGGGTTCGAAACATATGGGTGAACCACATGCTAGGAAGTTTATTTTGGAATGGGTTACGGATTTATTTGCGACTGTGGGTCCGCAGCAAAAATTGTTGAGTGGTGTTAATGGCGTCAATGGCGTCAATGGTGTACATTAGAGATTAAGTATTGAGGGTGATATATTTATCAAGAGGTCTGATGTGGCCTGGTTAAATTGTTCATATAATACGTATTCTGGCGAATGGAGTATTTTTTTTAAATGCTATAACAGTGTCTCTGACGAACGGCATGAAAAATGTGTAGAAACGGTGAGTTGGAGACTATCAATTATGGAGAAGCTCCGATATATTATACTTTAGGACTATTATTCTGCTGTGCATAGCGTGGGAGGGATGGCTTAATTTTAGAAGTGTGCTAGCCTACTAAATATAAGATTAGGCCCGGAAGCCTATGTTGAATATTTGATGATTCAACTTTTGCAAAACTAGTAGCATTGTTCCGACTCTTGTAGTACATTTTGGTCACAGGGAAACCTTCGAAATTGGATACATCTTGATGTCATGGAAAGTGATAATTGTTCTATAATGCTATAGTGTTACTTATTCCCACTCTAATCTAGAACTACCCATACAGGGAATGGCGAATTGAACACCTCATATAAGGGCTAGAGCGACGGAAGATAGGTCGAGATGAATGAGTCGCTGAAGAGACTGTCATATTGTGTTTCTTCAGAAAGCTAATTGCTCCTCCAGTTACCGGTGGAGATGCTAGAGCTGCAAAAACTGCACAATAGCATTAGAAATTGACTCTACCACTCTCTTCTAATGCAACACTTGCAAAAAGGAAGAAACATCTCCCGCAGACCGTATTTATTATCTTAGGGTCCGCTTTCTCGGAAGGCTAAGTGTGAACACTAACCACGCAAATGCTTATACAATGCCTTCTCGAGCTCCAACAATAATTCTGTAACCATTGGATCTCCTGGAGGGAGGATCTGTGTCGTCAACATTCCGCCAACACCAGTTTCACGGTCCAGCCACTATATTGCATCGAATTAGCCAATGTATAAGAAATTATGACATGGAAAAACCTACGCAGTGGGTTCCTGGCATTCCCGACCAATTACATGATCCCTTCATCCTTCTGCCGGGGAAATCCTCACCCGCAATCGATGATCCGAAACCGAAAGTTCCCTCCGCTCCCTTCGGCCATGTCTGTCCGAGATGACCCTGACCTACACCTCGAATCACTTCCAAGAAGTACTCATTCGTTGGCAGTTGCGGCGTTACGAGCATATCAAAGCTCTCTGCGCTCATTATTTTCTTATCTTTTGCAATCAACGCCTGGAGGACCTTCGTGCAGTCCTCAATCGTGCTGTAAAGCCCGACACCACCGCAGCAGTCTTTAGCGTAGCTTCCCTGCGCCTCTTGCGGGACAACGCCGGCGCTGATCTCGCCTGTAGCGCGGTTCCGCGCAGCCATAGCCATGCGACGGGCCGGGAAATCTGGACGGAGATCCGGGCGGAATGTCGTGGATTCCATACCGAGCTTTTGCCAGATGTTCTGCTTCATGTATTCTTCAAGTGACAGGCCGCTAGTGACCTCGATCAGGCGACCGGCCCAGTCCATGCCAGGGCTGTAGGCCCAACCTTGACCTGGCTCGTAGATCAGGGGTTTCTTGTAGCCAGTCTGATAAGGTTAGTGTGTTAAACCTTGGGCTTGGTGTTAAGATGTCTAGCTTACCAAAGAACCGCTGAATGTGTTTTCTGTAATACCGTGATATGCAGACCATTCTTTGAGTCCGTCATGTCCGTAATCGTAAATCATGCCGCTCGTGTGAGTTAAGAGTTGCCTATGAGTTAGTATGAGCTATCGTAACTCTATAGTAATCACTGCTGAGATTTCTATGGAAGAAATCATACATACCGAAGAGTGACTGGGCTTGAAACTGGTTTGGTGATGGGAACGCGAGGAAACTTCTCTGACTCCTCGAATCCAACAAGGAGGTCAATCTCTGCTAACTCAGGAACGATCTCTCGGACGTTGGTATCCAAGGTGAAAAGTCCTTGCTCAATTGCAATCATGCATGCCATACAGGTTTGCAGCTTGGTAATTGAACCAACCCACATCGTTGAATCGAGTCCAAGGGGAGTTGCCTTAGTATTATCGATGGAGCGGCTACCCATTGCCCTGGCATATATGATCTCGCCTATTCCATGGTTAGAATGGGATATCTAGGAAGCCTACACTTCCCACTGAGTTCAATAACAAAATAGCGAGCTACCATTTTGGTCAACGGCTGAGAAAGCTGCCCCTCGTAAATGGTTGGGAATGGCGACTGTGAACTTCTCCAAAATACTATCCAGCTCCTCCACCAGTGTCATGGTTGGCATTGAGCCCATACTGTTTTGTAATTTTACTTTTGAAGATAGGAGAATATGAAGTTATCGAAAATGTGAAGTGAAGATAGTGCAGTGGTGTAGGTTTTATGAAAACTCTTGCATTGACAAAGGGAAGCCCTTTAGGAATATTTATGCCAAGCCAGCCCTACATTTTCGGGGACTATAGTTTCAGGATGGCCGGTGCTTACGCTCAAGAATGTGAATTTTAGTGGAACATTCAAATCGGGGAGTTCTCTGGGGTAGTGATCGAATTGATTGATTTCGGTTACCGATAAGCGACGAGTGGCCTGACGAACAGTTCATAATTCGCTCTACCACATATTCGGAGATCATAGTATCATTTAGCTGTATTTGCGTTTCGGGAAATTCCTAAGTTTTTTCGATGTCATGTTGTGGACGTTAGTACCCGGTCACCCCATGATAAGATTCCGTCCTGCTACTAAAGGCTCGCATCAACCTGTAAGATAATGTCCAAGCAATTAAGAGTGTTTTCTGAAATAAATCGCACCTGTCTTCAAGTATCTCTAAGCAGAAACCTACCTCGATACTTCTCCCCTTCTCGCCAACTCTTACCGCAATGTCGCCCTCTATTTCACAGCTGCCCCCTCGTGTCCTCATCATCGGCGCCGGGTTGGGTGGTCTCTCTCTTGCTCAAGGCCTCAAGAAGGCTCACATTCCGTTTCATGTCTTCGAGCGTGATCCGTCTTCCAACTTCCGTGCTCAAGGGTATAGGATCAAGATCAACCATGAAGGTGCGCAGGCTTTAAAGGCCGTCCTTACTGCGGAGATGTGGGAATACTTCGAGCGCAGTTGCGCAGAGTCTAAATTTGGCGAAACAAACATCAATGCTCTCGATGGCGGAATCATTGCTAGCCGTGCTGGGCCTGGAGCTCACGGCGGCACTATCCCGTACTTGGCCGACCGGACTGTGCTAAGAAACTTGCTCTTCCGTGGGCTTGAAGACGACATTTCCTTTGGCAAGACATTGACTCGGTACGAAATCGTAGAGGAAGGAGTCATCGCACATTTTGCCGATGGTACTTCAGAGCAAGGAATACTTCTCGTTGGCGCCGACGGTGTCCGCTCTCCAGTTCGCAAGCAGTTTCTTCCCGACCACAAGCCCGTTGACACCAATGGCCGATGCATATACGGCAAGACTCCGTTGACTGATGAGTTGATGAACGTATACCCTTCTAAAGCAGCAAAATGGATGACCTTGATCCTCGATAAAACCCCCATGACACAAACCCTTGATATCGATGAGACACCCTTGACCTGCCTCCTCGAGCCGGTACGATTCCAGGACAACGAATTGAGGCATAAGCTCCCCCAGGATTACATCTACTGGGTCCTCATCTCCCGGTCAGACGTTTTCGGCGCATCGACCGAAGAACTCTTATCTTTGAATGGGGAGCAGTCTGCTGCGCTCTCCCTGAAGCTAACGGAAGAATGGGACGAGTCGATTCGTGCACTTTTCAAGAATCAAGATATCAGGCAGTCCTCGACCCTTCGAATCTCTTCCGCTAAGCCCAATATCCCCGTCTGGAAGCCATCGTCCCGCGTTACCTTGCTCGGGGATGCGGTACACGTCATGTCACCTAGTGGCGGTGTTGGTGCGGTTACTGCCATCATGGATGCTGCTACGTTGTCTGGGGCTTTGGCTGCGGAGGGAATCTCCGCGACGAGCATTGGTGAGTATGAGGCTATGATGAGAATGTATGCGAAGAAATCCATTGAGAGGAGTTATTTTGGTGGCAAGAAGATGTTCGGTCAGCGATGGTTCGATGACTGTGAGTTGTTGGACTTCTAGATTAGCCTGGGCACTTAGGAGGATTGGGTCGGGTTGTTTTTTGCGCGCTAGTTTCTTTCTTCGGTGTTTATGCTTTCACTAGAGCCAAAATTGCCTGATATTCAGAACGTAATTATTTGATGAAAGGGACATCTTTTCGTGATCTCATATGCTTCGTTCATAACTGAACACTGTAAGAAAACCGCAAAACGTTAGAAAATAGAGCGGTTTTGGTTTTAATAACTGCGAAATATTTGTGTAAAGCCGAGCCCACAGAAATATTCTGGGCATGGCAGAGGTAAGGTACCAGGTGCATAGGTACCTACCCAGGTAAGGTAGTGGCTGTAAAGGATCGGCGTCGGGCGGGGATAAGGTAATGCCAAGACCCGGTACGTGCATTCGCTTGATGCCCTTACCCCTTGCCGTAGAATCTCGCGACGTCGGGATGCCTGATTCTTCCCGCGACACTAGGAATATCAGCTTGCCATGCTAGACAAATTTGCTTGTGCTCTTCAATGATTCATTTCCATTAGCCCGACACGCTAATACCTCGTCGCCAAGTGTTTCAACTCATCAATTTTGTTTGATCATGAGAAGACGTCTTCTTACATTGTCTTCTACTCGGTATCCGAAAAGCTTCTTTTCGTGCTGTTATTCGGGCAGTTAACGCAAAGAGCGGTCATGATCTCTCCTGGAATATGAGGGCTGATCATAGAAACAATGTTTCACCGAGAGCTACCTCCCTTTGGTTGGAATATTTTAATGGGCTATTTCTGTAACCAGAGAACAACGGTGTAAAAGATCTTACTTAAATATATTCCTCCCACTGCCGTCACCACATCAAAAACTCGATTATCTTCACCTTTCCGATTCCTAATTATTCAATACGCGTGAACTTGCACATTCGTTGAATATACATCAAAATGGCGCCCCTCCTATGCTGGACTGTTACCGCGTACCGTAAGCCTGAGATGAGTGAGGAGGAGTATCATAAGTACATGAGCGAGATCCATGGCCCACTTGTTATGGGTCTGATGGCCAAGTACGGCATGGTCAGGTTCTCCATGGTAATCTCCCATTCATACGAGGCTCGCCGTGAAGCGTTAACTAATATTAAAGTCTCACAACACATCTGCTACTCGTGCCGAGATGGCCAAACTGTTCGATCCTCAGTTCTCCAATGTTGCCGACTATGACTGCATTGTCACTGCCGTTTTCCCTGATGTGGAGAATTTCGTTAGGCTGAAGGCGGATCCTCTATACATTGCCTATTGCGTCCCAGACCATGAGAAGTTCGCGGATACAAAAAGATCGAAGTAAGTCGCTCATAAGGCTTTCCCAAAAGTCCACTAGAATTTATCATGTGAATAGGATGACAATTGGATGGATTGAAGACCATGTTCGCGATGGAAAGGTTGTCGATTACGTTGTGTAAACGAAATCAACTGGTGAAGGGCAGATTTTTAGTTTTGATAGAGGTTGGGGATTTGGAGGGTTTGGTGGTTCGGGACTAGACAAGAGGGCTATAGAAAAATTTCCGAGGTTACAAATTGCTATAATTCAAGTCTTTTAAGTTTTCCATATGTGTAATCATGGCATCCTCGGCACCCTGTAAGGGATTGTGCTCTCGAGTGAGTCCGCTGGCGAAGCGCGCTAGTCTTCAGAGAGGATTTTGTCGTTCAATACTCTAGCACTCTATGCCTAAATGTTAAGTTCAATGTATTTCATTGGATGCTTTGTTCTCGCACCTACGAAAATGGGTGTCCAACGTGAATACGTATGAAACGATTTACTACTGATGGGAGTTAAAGAAATCTGTTTCATGGGCAAAGCTATCGTATGCTATTTTGATTTTTCGTACTCTAGTGTTGTGATTAGAAGTAGAAATAGTCATGTGCATGCGTTGTGGGCTCTTCCTGCATCGCCTTCTAAGACGATTGAGTTTGTTCTAGAAGGTTTCGTAGAACGATCAGCTGAGGCTCTTCCAAGGTCATCTTACACCTCCAGGACGCCACTGTCCCGGCGAAATGGGTGCCAGGGCTCAGGTACGTTTTCTACCTAGTCGCTATTTTGGGATTCCACGCGGTCAAGACGCGAGCTAGCCACACTACTAACTTCATCTGGTATGGGCGTTAAACGCTGGTGGCGTCTCGCGACCTTTGCCCTAGTCGTCGGTAACCGAAGCAAGCCTCTTCCCCCTTGCAACCAAAGAATCGTACAGCGACTCCACGTGAAGTCGAAGAATATTGGGGTTATTGTTTCGTTGTTCCACGCATGAACCATTCCAGTTTCAGCATCCTGTGGTGGCGATTTTTAGCCTCGCAGCGTGCCCGAATCCAGGAAACCCGCATGCGTAGCCCCTAGCTGATGTGCCATACATGCCTGAGGAGAATGACGCCTTGGCATATCTAATTCAATACCGGCGGAGACCAGCAACTATGGGGTTGGGGGCTATGTCGTGACAAGCTTACTGCCGTTTATGCTGCAAGCCCTTTCACCACCGAACACTGTACACGACGTTCGGTTTCCGGGTTATTACGAACAATCCTGATCACAGATCCGGCGTGGGAAGTATCCGACTACACATGGATCTCCATTTTGCTGGGCGGGTTTGGGCAGCCCAGGCTGAGCGAGGCGGCACCGGGGATGCTGTACCTCTGCTATCTACCGCTGTCTGCTATATAGGGTCTTCATCCAACCTGTTCTAGATTATCCAGCTCACCGGTCTATCTCCAACCACTTGTCATACACTCGCTACCATGGACAAGTCTACTCAAGTCCTCCTCTTTGGAGATCAGACAACTCCATTCCACGCCTCTCTCCGTCGTCTGCTCTCAATCAAGCACAACGGCATTCTCAGCACGTTTTTCGAAAGAGTCTATTATGCTCTGCGGGTCGAAGTAGGACGTCTGCCTGTTGCGTTCCAAGACCAATTCCCTCGTTTTACTTCCCTTTTAGATTTGCTCGCCCGATGCGGTGACTCACCACGGAATCCAGCCCTTGAGAGCGCATTTCATACTTTGAATCAGCTTGCTTGTTTTATCAGGTAAACCTCAAATGTTTTGGTTTAGATCGTAGCTAATGATGGACCAGTCACTATGGCCAAGGATCACAAACCTATCCTTCCCCGTCTGAAAGTCATATTGTTGGCATTTGCACTGGCCTTCTTTCTTCTGCCGCCATCAGCACATCTCAAACCTGGGCAGAGCTCTTTCCTGCAGCCATTGAAGCCATTTTGATTGCTTTCCGAACCGGGCTCCGCACCACTCAAGTTCGTGATGACATCGAGCGACAGTCCAAGGCTTCCCAGTCATGGTCCATGATTGTCGCGCTCCAGGCCCAGCGGGCTGCTGTGGCCCTTCAGGCTTTCGAGGAGGACAATGGCATTCCTCATGCATCTCAGCCGTACATCAGCACAATCACACCAAACAATGTTACTATTAGTGGTCCTCCGTCAGTCTTGGACCAGCTCATGAAGGTGTCTCCTTTCTCTGAGTCGAAACCTGTAAAGGTGTCTGTTTTCGCACCATATCATACTTCTCATCTCTACACTGAGGCCGATGTAGATTCTATCCTGGCGACGAGCTCAAAAGAGATCTTAAGCTCTTACAAGCCAAGGATTCCTGTATTCTCCGATGTAACAGGCCAGATTATCTCTGCATCCGACTATGGCTCTCTTCTGCGAACTACCCTCACGGAAATCCTGATGGAGCCTATCCGGTGGGACAAGTTGCTTGAAGGCACCGCAGACACGCTTAGAAACGCTGGTTATTCACAGTGCACAATTTCGCCCTTCATTGCAAATGGATCTCAGAGCCTCGCGGCAGCACTCTCACACAATGGATTTACTGGTGTTAAAATCGACTCAGACTACGCGGATCCCAACACGGTTCCTGACACTGCCCGACCAAAACAATCGAAAATTGCAATTGTTGGCTTCTCTGGGAGATTCCCAGATGCTGCAAGCACGGATAAATTTTGGGAAATTCTTCATAAAGGCTTAGATGTTCACCGAGAAATCCCGAAGGATAGATTCGATGTCGATGCGCATTGGGACCCCACTGGAAAGAAGAAGAACACCAGTCGTGTTCGGCATGGTTGTTTTATTGAGGAACCTGGCCTTTTCGATGCTCGATTCTTTAACATGTCTCCGCGAGAGGCTGCAAATGCGGATCCTGGTCAGCGCCTTGCCATCACAACCGCTTACGAAGCATTCGAAATGGCTGGTTTCGTCCCTAACAGGACGTCATCCACTCAACGCGATCGTGTCGGTATCTTCTATGGAATGACTAGTGATGATTGGCGAGAAGTAAACAGTGGACAGAACGTCGATACCTACTTCATTCCAGGCGGAAATAGAGCTTTTACGCCAGGCCGCATTAACTATCATTTCAAGTTCAGCGGCCCAAGCTTCAGCGTTGATACGGCGTGTTCCTCGAGCTTTGCCGCCATCCACACTGCCTGCAACTCCCTCTGGAGGGGCGATTGTGACACTGCTATCGCTGGCGGTACAAATGTCATGACTAACCCGGACAACTTTGCTGGCCTTGACCGAGGACATTTTCTCTCAACTACCGGCAATTGTAACACTTTCGATGATGCTGCAAACGGCTACTGCAGAGCTGATGCTGTCGGCACAATTATTTTGAAGAGGCTAGAAGATGCCGAGGCAGATTGTGACCCGATATACGGTGTTATTCTTGGTGCTTATACCAACCACTCAGCAGAAGCGGAGTCGATGACTCGACCGCACGTCGGCGCCCAGGCTTTCATCTTCGATAAGATGTTAAACACAGCAAATGTGGATCCTCTTGATGTCAGCTATATTGAGATGCATGGGACGGGAACTCAAGCTGGTGATGCGGTTGAGATGGGTTCAGTGCTTCAAGTTTTCGCCCCTCAAGAGGGAAAGCGCCCGAAACAACCACTTCACCTAGGTTCTGCCAAAGCCAACATCGGCCATGCAGAGTCGGCATCCGGAGTAGCCTCGCTTATCAAGGTTTTGATGATGATGAAGAAGAACGAGATTCCACCGCACTGTGGAATCAAGACAAAGATCAACCATAGCTTCCCGGATCTTGGGGCGAGAAACGTTCATATTGCAAGAAAGCCAACGGAATGGGCGCGTCCAGAGAATGGAAAGCGCACGGTATTCATGAACAACTTCAGTGCAGCTGGTGGAAATACTGCTCTACTCATGGAAGATGCGCCTTTAGCTTACTCTGTCGATGCTAAAGACCCCAGGTCAACTCACATGGTCGCAGTATCTGGAAGATCTATCGCCTCTCTGAAGAAGAACCTTGAATCATTGGCAAAGTTCCTTGAGGAAAAGCCAGAGACTTCCCTGCCCGCGCTATCATATACTACCACAGCCCGGAGAATGCATCATAACCACCGCGTCACCGTTAACGGCGCAAGTATTCAGGCAATTAGCCAGAAGTTGAAGGATTCTGCTCTTCGTCAGGATCTGAAACCAGTTCCGGCCAAGTTACCAAATGTTGCGTTTGCTTTCACTGGGCAAGGCGTCCTGCAATCCGGCATGGGTAAACAACTATTCGAGAACTTCGTTCAATTCCGAAGCGACATCCAGCGGTTCGACAGAATTGGCCAAAGCCATGGCTTCCCTAGTATACAGCCGCTCATTGACGGAGGCATCACCGATGTTGAGAATATCAGCCCAGTCGTTGCACAGCTTGGTACCACTTGTATGCAAATGGCTCTGACTAGGCTCTGGGCTTCTTGGGGTGTTACTCCAAGTGCAGTTGTTGGTCATAGTCTTGGAGAATACGCAGCACTCAACGCCGCAGGAGTTCTGTCTGCTAGCGACACGATCTACTTGACTGGGAAGAGAGCTCAACTTCTTGTCGCGAGATGCACCATGGGGACTCACTCCATGTTAGCTGTGAAGAGTTCCCTCGCCCAGGTTGGCACCTATCTGGTCGGCAAAGCCTGTGAAGTTGCTTGCATTAATGGCCCTAACGATCTTGTGCTCAGCGCCGCAAACACAGTGATTGACTCACTTTCTGAGGAGCTTGCTGTTGCTAAGTTCAAATGCACGAAGCTTAAGGTTCCTTATGCTTTCCATTCCGCACAAGTGGAGGCAATCCTGTCCGATTTCGAAGCTGTGGCACAGCATATACGGTTCGCCAAACCCTCAATCCCATTCATATCCCCTTTGCTTGCTGAAGTGGTTGAGGGCGAGGGTGTCCTTAACCATATATACCTAAGTCGCGCCTGTCGTGAAACCGTCGATTTCGTTTCTGGCATGAACGCCGCCCTTGATAACAAGACTGTTACGGAGAAAACTTTATGGGTCGAACTTGGCTCTCACCCAGTTTGCTCTGGGATGGTAAAAGCCATTATCGGTACTGATGCGGTCACCCTCCCATCGCTCCAGCGGAACAAGGATACTTTCGAAATTCTTGCCGGCAGCCTTTCTGGACTACACCTAGCCGGAATTGAGATTAACTGGAACGAATACCACCGCGACTTCAAGAGCTCTCATAGGGTCTTAGAGCTTCCAGCTTATAACTGGGATGCTAAGACCTACTGGATCCAGTATAATAATGACTTCTGTCTTACGAAAGGAGATGTTCCAGCTCCTGTCGCCGCTTTGCCCGCGCCGCCTGTTCAATCTAAGCTCTCTACTTCGTCAATGCAAAGGATGATCGAACAGAATCTTGATGCCGCTAAGCCTTCTCTAGTTATGGAGTCTGATGTCCAGGAACCCAGCCTCGTTGGCTCGATTCAAGGGCACAAAGTGAATGGCACACCGCTTTGCCCTTCTTCACTTTATGCCGATATCGCTCTAACCCTCGGCGACTACCTCATCACTAACAGTAAGACCAAGCCTAATGCTACCGGCATGGACGTTGCAGATATGGTCGTCAAGAATCCTCTCATCGCTACTGGAGAGAAACAGCTCTTCCGTGCCTCAGCGGTTGCTGACTGGGCTGAGAAGAAGATCGCGGTTCAGATTTATAGCGTGAACAAGGAAGGCAAGAAGACAATCGACCACGCCAACTGTACAGTTAAACTCGGCGATAACGACGCTTGGCTGGCCGACTGGAAGCGCAATTCTTACTTGATCAAATCCCGCATCCAAGCTCTGCACGACGGCGTCGATGATGGCCAGACTCACAAGATCAAGCGTGGCATGGCCTACAAGCTATTTGGTGCTATTGTCGAATATGACCAGCAGTACAAAGGTATGGAAGAAATTGTCCTGAATAGCGAGGATCTTGAAACCTCTACCCGCGTCAATTTTCAGAAAGACCCGACCAATGGCAACTTTTATCTCAGCCCCTACTGGATTGATAGTCTTGGCCAAGTTACTGGCTTCACAATGAATGCCAATGATGGTGTTGACTCTAAAACTCAAGTATTCGTCAACCATGGCTGGGATTCAATGCGAGTAGCCACCAGACTATCGGCTGAGAAGACTTACCAGACCTACGTGAAGATGCAAAATATTGGCGGAACTATGCACGCCGGAGACGTTTACATCTTTGACGGTGATGCTATCGTTGCAGTTTATGGAGGCGTCAAGGTGAGCTCATTTTATTTACATGTTACTAGATAGCACTAACTTTTCTACAGTTCCAGGGCGTTCCACGACGGGTGCTTGACCACCTCCTTCCTGGGGCTGGAATTTCCAAATCAGTGCCCGCAGCTAAGGCCGCAGCCCCCAAAGCAGCTCCGAAATCTGTCCCAGTTCCTGCTGCAGCTGTCTCGGCAAAACTTGTGAATAGGAAAGCATCCCAGGCCCTCCCTACACCAGCCATCTCCGCTTCAAAGCCAACCGGACCGAGCATTGCCGATAAGGCACTCGCCATCATTGCCGAAGAGGTTGGCCTTCAAGTGTCTGAGCTGGTCCCTAGTGCCTCCTTCGCGGACTTCGGCGTTGATTCGCTCTTGTCGTTGAATATTTCCGGAAGAATCAGAGAAGAGCTAGATTTTCAAGTTGAAAGTTCTCTGTTCAACGACTGCCCTACTGTCAAAGATCTTCTCGCATTCCTTCCCGGTGGATCCCCAGCAGTTCAGGTCCTATCCAGCGCATCTTCCTCTACCTACCCGTCGACCCCAGAAACAGAGTCAGAAGTAGCACTGGATAACGAGAGCTCTTCTGGAAGTCAAACCTCCATTGAAGATGATGATGCAGGTGTAATTGACTCGATCCGCAGGGTCCTCTCCGAAGAGATTGGTGTTAAGGAACATGAGATCACAGGCTCTCTAGACCTCGGCGAGCTTGGTCTTGACTCTCTTCTATCCCTAAACGTTTTGGGAAGGCTTCGGGAGGAGCTAGAGATGGAACTTCCGTCAGACCTCTTCGCCAACAACAATTGTCTTGATGCAGTTGAAGCCGCTCTCGGAATTAAATCTAAGCCAGTCATTACCCCGGAAGTCGCAGCAGTGCGGGTTAAGGAACTATCGATCCCTCTAAAACCAAAGACTACCGCTGCGACCCTTCCCCGAGCATCTTCGATCCTTCTCCAAGGTTCTTCGAGAACTAGCACTAAGCAGCTCTTTCTGTTCCCTGACGGATCCGGCTCTTCAACTTCCTATGCGCCTCTCCCGCGCATTGCCCCTGATGTTGCGGTCTTTGGCCTTAACTGCCCTTACATGATGAACCCTCAAGACATGAAGTGTGGTCTTGCAGACCTCACGGCGCCATACCTCGATGAGATTCGACGCCGTCAACCACACGGCCCGTATTACCTTGGTGGTTGGTCAGCCGGTGGTATCTGCGCCTATGATGCCGCCCAACAACTGGTCAAGGCGGGCGAAAAGGTGGAACGCCTGATCCTTCTCGATACGCCTTTTCCGATTGGGCTCGAGAAGCTGCCTCCTCGCCTCTACGACTTCTTCAACAGTGTCGGCCTCTTCGGCCAAGGCGATGCGCCACCACCATCATGGCTGCTACCTCACTTCCTTGCCTTCATAGACGCCCTAGATACTTACAAGGCAGTGCCATTCCAAGGCCCGGCTCCCAAGACGCACATTATTTGGGCAGAAGATGGCGTTTGCAAAGACCCCAATAGCCCAAGGCCAGAAATGCGTGCGGATGATCCCAGGGAGATGAAGTGGCTGCTGAACAACCGCGCGGATCTTGGTCCGAACGGGTGGGACCAGCTAGTGGGGGCTGGTCAAGTAGTGGTCAAAAGCATGCATAACGCTAACCACTTCACCATGATGGAGGGCGATAAGGCGCGAGAGCTCAGCCAGTTCATTGAGAGTGCTCTGGCCTAGACTTTCTTATGATTAACTATATTTTTTCCATCTCATCCCTATTTAGATGTTCTTTCATTTGTATTTCGCATACAGTTGAGTCATGTTTTCATCAATATTCGGGCGGCAGGGGGATGCTGGAGTTACTTTAGTCCAGGATTTCACGGTTCTTTGACAGCGAATAGACGGTTGGGCCTTTCATTATTGTATCTAAGCATCACTAGAATAAAATTTGTGGCTTCTTCGGACTGTGCTTCTTGTATTGCATTAAATGCCTAGATAATTGCGTCTTTCGTGTGAATATACGCATTTTACTAGGCTGTTAGCAGAAGTGGGGCTTCACATTCGAAAAAGGAAAAACTGCCTTGTGCAATACCTTACGCAAACGTTGCAAGTTCGAGCTTTCACGTGCAGCCACCGAGAGGTAAGTTCTCCTTGCTCCAGTCTGAATTAGGCATATCTTAAGTTTAAGGTTGACATTACAGACAAATTAGCAGTTATAGGCACAAGTTTCTCCTGATAGTAGACTGCAGGCTCTACGGTCACAACTTATTCGATTTTTAACAACGATTTGGTGCTAAATTGCAGTGCAGTTTTGGCCACCTCGTTTTAGGGCGAATTTATATCGCTTTAGTTATAAGCCTATTGTATGCTAACAACGCAGTCTACTAAGATATAACCTTATTGTACTAATAACGTATCGGGCTACTAAAATATCTGAAATAGCTATTCTATATTAAGAATTTCTATATTTCTACCTTTATTACTATCTTAATTACTATCTCCGTCACCCCACCATAGTAACTCTATGTCCAGGGACATTGGCCACCGTTTTTAGGTGGGTTGGCCCGCTGTTTTAAGCAGTGCTTACACTAAGGGCTAAGACCTAAGCAAGATGCCAAGCCACGCCCTACCCAAGCTTTTTACTGTTCTGGCGTTTTTATATTTCTGGATTCTAAAAATTAAAAACTAAAATAGGCTCTTTTATATTCTATTAACTAAAAGTCAGCGCTTCGCCTATTACACCTACCCTTGCCAGCTTTTTATTACCTTATCCGCCTAGCGCTAATAAAGCCCGGCGCGCTTATTATAACTTATTGCAGCCCGTCGCGATTATTCACTTAATTTTATCTCCTATTAATCTACTACTATACTTCTTATTTTTTAGCATTTGTAGTAGACTAGTTTTATCGCTATATAATTAAGCTTAATTTTATATATTATAAGCGCTTTATACTTCTTATTTTACGCATTAGGAAAAAATTTACCGGCATTTTTATA
>KV748566.1:0-28379 GCA_001692915.1 Glonium stellatum | reverse complement strand
ACGGTCGTCGTTTCCTATGAATATTGTATCATCCGAGGCGGAATTTTCTGTAGGGAATTTCATACCCACCAAGCACCAAAATAGACAATCCACTCACTTTACAACACATAGATGTCGTGGCAAGCAACACTTGCGGTTACTGTAATGGTTCGATTGGCCTTGCTTACCGTTCAAGCTCGATACAGGGGCCTTGGATACGTCAGATCATTGCTGGATATTCCTGCGACGGACAGGTTGAGGGGGTTTTGCCTCTAACAGATCCAAGCACTAGCGAGACTTCATATATTTGGCATTCAACGTCCGTCCGTAAGTGACAAATCTTGGTGACTCGTGCCCGAAGAAGTGATATCTGATATAACAATTGTTCTTCGTAACAGCTGGTGGGCCTCGCGTAGGGTTCGGGGGACATGTCTTTCAGCCCCTAAAATTCAATTTAGATGGCAGTGCCCGAAATCTAGACTGTTCAACCAACGCGAGCTTTAATGTCCAGTTTGCCAGAGGAAATGGGACAGTGGTGACAGGGATGGCGACGACGGCGACGGATGGAGCCCCTCAACTTTCCAATGTTCGTCTGCACCTTCATCCGCAATGGCCGAAAGATAACCGAACTAACACTTCGTAGTATCAACCCGTGTGCGACATTGATCAATTTACCCTCTTTCAAATATGGAAATCATCTAAGACTGGTATCCTCAAACAAGTTTCGGTGAACATTGCGGCATCTGTCCAAACAGTACCCCTAACATTGGACGTCTTCAAGTTCTCCTCGATCCAAGATCTCGTATCTTCCGCGTACAAATATACACTCTTAGCCACTGCTTTATTTAATAGCACATCCCTGTCGTACGTGTTCAACACAGCCTCCCTGTATCCAAATGCCACAGTCTCACAGGGTGATTATCTTGGCCTGTCAATCGCCGGCTCAGACTTTGCACCTTACTGTTACCTAGAATATTCAGTCGCCGGCGGCAACCAAATCCTGCTTCAGCAGGGCTCGGGCCAAAATTCCTTGAGGGGTTTGACTGAGTCAGCTAGCCCGGTGTACGCCAGGATTGGGAAAGGTCTCAAGTTCTTTGCCGTTGTAGAAGGCAGCCAGGATGGGATAATTGGGAAGAATCCAGGAAAACATGTGAAGGCATAAAAGGGTTTTATAACGTCCGGATTCTAATCTTCTGAATCCCTCCTGAGTCTAGAATCAAGATTCTAGTCTCACTATCTGCAGGTTGCTTAATGATTTTTTTCAAGCTTAACGACGGCGCCTTGAATTGTTTCTGTGTTCGGAAGACCCGACGGTGTTACTTAACTAGATATCTTCGTGTTACAAGCCACGCGTGCCACGGTACTAATGAAGTAGAGCCAACACAACAAGTTCTATCAGCGGCTTGATACAGCGCGCCGGTTTCATGGACTTATGCACGCTATCGAATCGTGTACGTCAAGAAGCCAATATTCGGACCCAGCTTTCTTCAAGCGAGTTTTTTTGTTATTTAATGTCTGATCGGATCACTGCTTATTATGCGAACTAGCGAGCTACGGTGATTTGAAGCCTCAAGGCCCCCATGATGCTTCGCTCGGGAAATCCGGTGGACTTAGTCTGACTTGGCGCCACGCCGCATGAAAGCCGAAGACAAGATTGCAAAAGCCGGGGGCAGTGGATGTCTCGCCTCCGGCCAATTACAGCATACGTGACATCGGAAATTCCGATGGCGATCAGGGGTGTATCCGAACCTCAGATGCATGAACTGTTACTGAAGCTAGCTATTATTTTCTTAGTTAGGAATGATTCGGGAGGAGGAATGAGCAGAAACTCAAGGTTGGGATATATTTTAATTTTGGGACAGGGCAGGCTAAGTTTTGACATTTCACCATACTTTGGACTGTGCGGTAGCATTTTATTCTATGGCGACGGTTCTTTGATAGTTCGACGTTAGAAAAGGGTGACCGGTCTTATGGCTGGGGATGTGAGGAAAGGCGAAGCTCATCTAGAACGAGTATGAGGCTAGGCATGACGTGTGTTAAGAGAAGAACTAGTGCAACAGTCAATGCTGTGGGTTGTGGCCAGTAACGAGTTTCACCACCAATGGTGCTTTTGGCATTCATAGGATATTTGAGAAACAAGTAAAACGCAGACAGTTATTCCTATAGAAGACTCAATCTTTCATCACTCGCATACTTAAGCATGGTGTAATTGTAAACGATAAGAAACAGGAACAACCGCACTCTCCGAAGATTAGATATAAACATCGGCAGACCTTGATGATCTTGGTAAATTTCTATCGTGGCTCCGATTTCCTGTGCTTCAGGGCTCTCCTCATCGCTGGTTACGAATCAAGTACCACATCAGCTGTTATGGGCACCACCTAACTCCGCGGTGCTACTGGACTTCGCGTATTCTGTCGAGGCGCTTTGAAGTTCTGCCCTGAGACCGCCAAGAGGTTCGCTGTGCGTCCTGCGCAGCAAGCTACTAATCATCGTCGTCATGTCTCGCGGGGTCGGGTTCTCGACGTGTGAGGTTTGACGCAGCATTCACGCAGAATGCAGGAATAATGTTGTAGCAGTGCGCTCTGGGAGGGTTCTTCTGAAATGCGCCTATAGAGTTGCATTGGAACACAGAAACAAGTTCTAGAGGGATTATAGTAATTCCAAGAAAGGTCATAAGGGTGATTATGATGATACAGCCTGTTTTTTGCTAGAAAATTCACTCTGATATAAGAGACAGGTGCTGAGCTTCGCGAGAGGCAATATAACTATGACGATAAGTTGAGAGTCGTAGGCAGCTTTAACGTGATATTTTCTCCGACAGTTATGTTTCTTTCGTGACACCCTGCTTCTAGCGGGCTGTTCAGGGGTACGGACTAAGTCGTGTCGCAGATGCGTCCAATAATGGTTTTTTGCACCAGAGCGATAGCTTGACTGAGGAACGACATGATCAATACCTAGGTTGTGAGGCCAAGAGAAGAGATACGAGGCAGGTCCGTCTCACATCCCCTCGATGATCAAGGCTAAGGTATATGGTGAAGTAGCAGCCGTGCATATTGTGCTCTTCTTGCTATCAATGCGTCCACTTAGCTAAAATGCCGAAAGATGACTGCTACTTCGGCGCTGATTAGCGTCCGCACGTCTCGGCGATTAGTTTAGCGTTTGAGGTTCAGCTCCTAGGTGCAGGCTAGCTGATCAATCCATAAGCAACGCCCTTGGAGTTTCGACGCCGTTGCTTTGGCATTGATCACATATACCTATGTAGATCCATTTTGTTGACTAAGGACTGATAGAACCCCGATCAGTTGCCATGGCTCAACTTTTGTTGTCGACAAGGACGACTTTATTTTCAAGAAAACCGAGGCGAGGCTTCTCCGATTCATACATCGTTCGTATTCATTATTTTTTTTACAAGATGATCATCCCAATACCAACGGCCGCTGCACCTGCAACTATTGGCCACATCCACGTTTCAATATTATTAGCCGCACTCGGAGCAACCTTGCCAGCGACTTGAGTCTGGCCACCAGTTCCGGTAGCTGTGCATTGCGCGCCACATGAATAGCCACTAAAAGTATGATTTGTTAGTGCTGAAGTCCGCCAAGCCCTCAGTATTTCAAAGGACTTACTTTAAACAACAGTTGCCACCAAGGCTGGCCGCGCAGCTGTACCAGCCACTGGGACAGGTGCCTCCCTGAGCGGCTGCAGTTGTAGCAAAACCTGCACCGCTTGGCGCTATAATGGTGATTCCATTACTCACAACAACGTCCGTGCTAGCAGCCGCAGGGCAGCTGGAAGTGGCGCAATCTCGGCCGACCCTGCAACAGCCAGTTGGATAGTAAGCGCTGCAGACGTAAAAACCTGTAGGACAAAGCGAGACGGATGAGCCGGTAGATGTTGTGATTGTCCCAGAGTCACTCGTTGGGCGAACGGGAGCGGATGGAGTGACATAGCTCGATGTACTTGTAGAGCCCCCAAGACATATGATTCCAGAGCCGCATTCTCGGCCAGATTGGCAGCAGCCACCCCCTAAATTGACTGGACAGCTGTGCCACCCGGAGCTACAGGTGTAGGCGGACGAAGAGCTTGGCGTGGTCGGTACAACAACGATAGCAGTGCTTGAAATAGGTGCGGAGGATGAAGCTGCAACAGATGAAGCTGCAATAGACGAAACTGGAACAGATGATGAGGCTAGTAGAGATGACGAGGGACTGGCTAAAATGGTTGTGGTGGGTGCCGCGGTTGTTGTGGTTGATGTGCTGGTTATTACACCTGATTGATGCCTATGTTAGTCTACTCGTGGGTCTGTTGTTGTGATTTCACTTACACCCAACATCGAAACACCCATAGCCAGGCAAACAGCAGCCTCCGTTTGGACTATTTGGGCAACTAGAGTATCCGTTGGCCACATCACATGATATCGAGCCGGCGCATGTCTGTCCAATCGGACAGCAACCGACAGTACCATATCCAGTGTCGGGGATGCTGATGCACGTGTCTGTGGTAGAGCAACAGCTGTCAGGCTGTCCTATCGAAGAACAGTTGTTGGTCCCGTCCGGACATCTGAAGTCGCGTTCGATTAATGCATCTCGCTGGACATAACGATTGTAGTATTCATGCAGACCAGTTTGACCCGAGTGTGGTCTTAATGGTGAGAAAATAGGTGATGAAGCACTCGAATTGTCTAAAAGCTGACCGGAACTCAGCCGGTTATGAGGGTGCTGAGAGAAGGCCTGCTCTCTACGCCTGGGGTTTAGAGGGTCTCTCCTGTCTATGTTCTCCACTTCTTGCTCCCCTTCAAACAGCCAGTAGTCAAGGAAGAACATTTCGCCTTCATCTGCGCTCATTTTCTTTACGCCGATGGGGGATTCCCATGCTAGCCGTTCCTGGACCTTAAGACCTCTCTTCATATGCACCTCATCCTCGGGAAAGTATTTCAGATGCTTTGGCAGGTTATAGGGCCACGATTTGTCTGGAGTAACCGGTGAAGGGGATACAGAAAGGAGTAGTAGGAGGCTGTTTGGGAGGGAGAGGAAGTTGATTAGGTGCCGCATTGGATTCTGAATGCTTGGTGAGTAAGTTGTAGAGAAAAGGGTGCGCGGATATTCAGAGTGTACAAATAATGTAAATATTTAATTCAGATAAGGGAAGAGGTGGCCTACGGGCGGCCGGTAGAAGCGTGGGCTGCTCGGAGGTTGTGGATGAACAAATGACGAGGCTGGGATTGACCTGCGCCACAACCATGCCCGGACGCAGGATCCGCAAGGAACATGCTGAAATAGCGAATGAAGAGAGGGTCCGCTTGCTACGGGCTCTAGAGCACCCACATTTGTCGAAGGAGGCAAGCGCTGTCATGCAGGCCGATGATGTAGATGAGATGCTGCGAACCTGTGACAATGCTCGCTGTCGCATACCTAGGCACGAACGCGAATTCTATAGAACGGATGCTTCAAATACGTGGCAGCTACGGCAGCGAGTCGTGACTATCAAATATGTTTGAAAACAATTCATCTCTTCAAGTTCGCCTTAATCTGCTCAATCTCTTCATTGGAAAATCCTAGCTGGTGCTTCGCATATCCTTCCATCCCGTCATACTTCTCCTCTATCATCTTCATAACTGCCTTCATAACACTGCCTTTAATCGCAGAGAATTCAAGCATTCCCGGCGTGTCAATATGCCAATCCTTCCTCCACTGCGACAGGATTCTGATTAGTGCCTTCCTTTGAGGCTCGATGCCAATACGAGAGAGAGCATAGTCTTGGGCGATGGTATTGTGGGAGCATCCCGCGAGCCCCATAATAATAGCGGCCAACATACCTGTGCGGTCCTTGCCAGCTGGATTCCAGAATTGACACGTCAGGGTTTTGTTTACTCTGAAACCAGAAAGGGGTAGATCTCACCAGAACAATGGAACAAGACCGGCCCTCCTTCATCTCTCAAATGCTCCAACACAGCTTTAAAGCTAGGTTTATAAATGTTTAACACGTCATCATACATCTTCAAGTACCCTTTCTTCCCATCATCCCCTACAAAGTCGTTCAGATCTACTGCTAGTGGCTGTTGAATGCACGGCAGCCAAAGTGATTTGACGCCTTCAATATTTGGTTCTGGGTCTCTGCTTGTTTCAGTTTTTGATCGAAGGTCCATAATCAATCTGATACCAAGATCTTTTGCTAGAATTATTTTGCCTTCATCCGTGAGTGAACTGAGCGCACCACAACGGTAGACGATGCCCTGGCTGATGAATGGCGACGCATATATACCCAAGTCGCGAATATTGAGAACCCCAGGGACAGCTGTGAAAGGCTCCTTGCAGAGGACTTGCTCGACAATAGGGGCTGGGATGAGAGTTCTGATATCTGTATCGACGAGCTCAGAGAGACTGTATTCTCGGGCGTTACATGCCATTTCTGCGTTTAGATATGTCAATATCACATAGTTGGAGCCCGTAGACTCATTTATATACAATTGGAGCTTTGGCCTATGCCAAGCTTAGAACTGTTGTTCCTGGAGATCGCCCCTTGTCCTGGATTATTCTTAGAACTCACGTCTTCGTACGCGAAACGTGGGGTGCGGGGCGTTTTGCAGGCCGAAGCCGGGTCCTTGGCTCCTAGAACGTGAGCTTGACGTGGCCAAAGACCTGCCTAGGCCCAGCCTTGTAAGGCAAACTGCAAGGGGCTTCAAAAATGGCTCGGCTACAGTCACCTTAACACTAAGCCTTGACCGGTATTCACTCGTATTCCGTATTCCTGCCTATTCTACACGAGAAAGTCTATATGTTCCAATCACA
Organism: Glonium stellatum; assembly: GCA_001692915.1. Lineage (NCBI taxonomy): Eukaryota > Fungi > Ascomycota > Dothideomycetes > Gloniales > Gloniaceae > Glonium > Glonium stellatum. The sequence goes on along the minus strand of KV748566.1, from coordinate 21,609 downwards.
TAGAGTACTAAGCATACACTAAACGGCATCTTATAGCCTCAAAGCTTACTTTTAAGCCTTTGAGTCATGTCCTTCTTGAACAACACATCGTTGTCGGGGTAAGGATCGACCGTAATTGCATTGAGTGGATTCAGCTCGGAAGCTCTAAAGAACAAATCCTCATAAACCTTGCCGTCAGACCTGCCTAGGCTACTGTCGAGTTGCCAGTCGGGAAAGTCCCATGCATCGACGAGCCTGACTGCATGCGGACGGATCTCTTTAAGTAGTTTCATTACCGCGTTAGTTCGTGCCAATATGATCTGCCGTACTGTAGTTGCGCCTGATGTGTAGAATTCAGAACTCTCCTGCTCGAGGGTATGTAAAGCATAAAGCCTGAAAAGCTTTTGCATTACTTCCAACGTGTCATGGTCTAGTTCGTGCGTCGTCGGCGTGGAGTGAAGGGCCTCATAGAAGTTTTTGACAACCAGGTACTGTGAGTGTGCTTTACTGAGGCGGTAGAAATCAACAAGGAGATCATTCCAGGCTTTCTTATCCTTATCCCGGTGCCTAAGGGCTTCAAAGGTTAGGTAGGCAGTGCGCCATGCGAATGCTGCTACAAGATCTTCATCTTTGCCAATGATATCAAAAGCGGCTCCCATATCAACTCTAGAGAGGAAGTCGGATAGGATTACGGTAGTGTCGTTATTTGGCGTTTCCCCTTTAAGGACCGAGCGAGCGGATTTTAGGAGCTAGAAAATCCGAGTCAGCTAATCCACCGCGAAGTTCAAAATAAAACCCACATAACGCGCGACCTGTTGGGTCAACATATAATTATCGCCCTCCCAAGTCGTTGTCGGGAGATAATCAGAATACCACGGCCCAATGCCACTGAAGCTACTATATCCGTGCCCCCCGCAAGCTCTTCGGCACATTTCAAGGCCCTCAGCCGCGACCGAACTAGCTAGTGATTTAAGACCGCACGACGTCGCATGCAAGTCAGCTAGGAGTTCACTTCCGGAATGGGTCTCTTCTGGACCAGCCCCCCTCTGAGTGGGCCCGGCCTGGCTGCCTCTTCGGTTCATCTTCTTTTGATTCATCTGATATAGTTGCATCATACTCCTACCAGTAAAATGTAGCGCAAAGGTCGCCGCCAAAAGAGGAAGCAGCCGGATCTGCACCATGGTGTAGTTGAGAACCTGATTTTCTCCCCTTTCCCATTCTTGCACATCCCTATCCTGAAACTGCCGCCTGATGGCGCAATATCTAATAGCAATCGTAACACCACGAGCTAGGACGCTACCACTTTGGAATACTATTGTCGACCGGACAAAGGTAAGAGTACCATAGACTAGGGATGGCGAACTTGGTCGGACATATTTGTTCGTGCTAGGGTCGACCCTCGAAAACCTGCAATTCCACTTAGCAGGAAACATGTACATATCTAGCGCAACTAACCTTGCCAACATATTTACATGCGGAACCTTGACCTTATTAAAAAGAAGAAAGCCGTTGTCCATAGTACTAAAGAGAGGTGAGCGGAAACTAATTTTCGAATGGACTGAAGCGTTTACTTGTAACCAAACTTTGGCCCAATGTCTCCAATATGAATGTTTTCTAGAGGCTCATGTGATTTCAAATCTCGTATCTGGACTACAAAAGGATGTGGCCCGTACGACTTGTCATCAATGATGAGCTGAGCCATAACAACAGCATAGTTTGCCGTACGCCCAAGTGACCCGATCCACCACTTACTCGCCGTAAGATAAGGAGAATGTATAGTGAAGGTTTTATCTTCGGCATTCCAAGTCGCGGTTGTTTCCAGGCCACGGACATTGGAGCCATGGCCAAGCTCAGTCTGCGCATAGCACCCAATGATCTCATAGTTATCTGCTTTCTTAAAAAATAGCTCGTGCTGTTCGGGTGTTCCTTGCTCACGCAAAGTGATCTATTTGACTCATATTAGCTATCGCCTTATCGTCGAAACAACGCAATACGCACCAAGAACATGCTTTCATGTAAGCCATAGGGACCGGGCTCACTTATCAAATCCCCAGCAGTGTGGAAATCTTCGAGAGACCAGTTGTGTTCTACTTTGAGCTGTCGAAGCTTCTTTGCTCTTGCAAGGGCTGTCTCAAAGCGGTCAATCCGTCCTGCGAAGTAGTTCTGAGATTTGTCGAATACTTTTTCTGACCGTAGAACTTGGAGAACACGATGTTTCCGATTGATAGCTTCTTTAGTGAACAAGAACTCAGATAGCTTCTCAACTGGTATGTTGGACCTTGCCCGTTCCTGTTTAAGAAGTTCATGCCCTTGGGGGCCAGACGGCTCCAATGCTTTCACCCACGATGGTGTTAGAGTCATTGTACGTAGTGTAGGCAGGCCTGAAATAATGGGGTTCAAAGTGGAGAGATAGGGCCATTCTCTCTACCATAGTGCGTATTTTGTGGTTTTTCTATGATGAAATCTTAGCCCTATTTCAGCCAGCCGAGGCATCCCGCATTGAGAACCAGGGGCGAGGGGCTAGGGACCATATTCGATTGGTGAAAAAGTTTCCCCATTCCGAGGTTTCCTGCCAAATACTCAACACCAGAAGTCTCTATTCAACGGAATGCCTAGGCTCACATTCAGCTAACCAATTGGCGGGCGTAAACGTTCGGCCGTAATTCCAGCTCGTGTATCCGTCTCCATTTTTTGAGACATTTTTTTTTTTAGGATTTCACAGTCATATCACATGATAATAGCAATTTCAAAGGATCCTAGAAACCAAGATACCCGCCACAAGAGGTAAACTCCACGTCGTAGCGGTTGCTCCACAATAACCTACTTGTGCAATACGACAGTACGTGGTACTTATTACCTTAGTCCCACTAAACACTCTGTTTCATGTACTGTGCCTCCTTCGAGTGTTTTATCATCCCTCCTCATGCTTGAATGTTATCATTCATTTAGCTGCATGTAAGGTTTTGAGCACATTTGGTTGGTAAATGCTCGACCTCTTGACGGACATTGTAACATTGAGCTGCTATTGGAAGAAGGCTATGCGTCGGGGCACGACCGTTCTGCATATTTAATACGTGTAAACATAATAAGAATATGTAGTCCTAACCTGGGATCTTACACCCTGACTGCGCAAGTAGGACGGAGTCACGCGGTTAATCGGCTCGGATTTTGGTTGCGTGCACTTGCATAACCTATTGCTATCAGCTATCTTATGCATCATTTTCTTATCATGTCACTTTCTGAAAGTCTTTCTATTGGGGAATGAAGGAAATGCCGTCAAAAATGTCCCGGACGTGCTCTGCGCCATAAAAATCTCTTCGAACCAAGTCTGGCTATGCCTCAATGCCACCGTTAACCTCAAAACCTAAAAGGCTTAGCTAGTTACGTCCCCGGGAGTCCAATAGTGCAGGCATGGTATATTAGGACCTCTAGGATCCATCTCGCCAATGGCATGCTGGTCTGGGGGGGTTCTCTGTGACACTAAACTACGACCGTGAACACACCCTCTCTATGTAGAGCGGTCGGCTTAGCTGGTCTGAAGGCAGCGTGGCTAGGTGCCTCCCTTATAGGTAACACCGAATTAAGCAACTCATAACATTATATTCCAACACCCTAAAGGTTTCGCTATTGTTGACTATAACAGGCGTGCTGTATGGAAGGACAGAAATGAGGGGAGGCATCGCTCGTGTAGGGGCGGAAGAGGCGTTCGTGGAATGTTCGTTGTTCTGAGCGGGCACCATTAATCCATAAAGTCAAAAAGTTGAATGGCATACAGTCCTAAGCAGCAGGTCGGAAGTTTCAAAGGCTTCTAGAACGGCTACCAGTGCAAATCTTCCTGCTCAAGTGTGCTGGAGATTTCATATTGACAAGGCGGTCAAGCCCTAAGAGCGACGTTCGATGTCATTGGTCGGGACTCAGCCAACGTAGCCCTAGTCAATGCCTGGTGCAGGAGCAGCATGCTGGTGCGAAGCTTCGAGGACACAGACTGGATTGACGTACGGCAGAGATAGGAGTCGCGCTTGGAACTGTTGCCGCCGCCGGTCTGGGTGGGGAGCACAAATCTGGTTGCCACTGTCAAAGTCTAAGAGGATTGTGATAACAAACGTACGGTCGTGCGTAAAGGTTTCTAGCCAAGATCCAAGTGATTATTACAGAGTGGGATGGGGGAATACTTATAATGGCCGAGCTTGGCCGGTTCTACAATTGGGGTGAATAGAGCCCATATCATTGGCCATGGTTATCGACCGCACATAGGGCTAGCGTAGCCCTAAAACATTGTAAAACGCGAATCATGCCAAAGGAGGCCATCCTAAGCGGGTGTCTCACCGGAGGCTCACTTTCGAGAGCTCTTGAGTTGCATGGATTCAACCCTCTATAGCCGTTAGCGCATGGAAGGAAGATTAACACGCACAAAACTACAAACAATTATATTCAATTAGCGGGTCTATACATAAATCGTAAACGGACGGTCACAACAAGCCGCTAGCACGATTTCTCATGCTTTACCGCTTTTGCGCAGCTCCTCGTGCTTCTTCAAGGATATTTACCACATCTAGACAAGTCCTCACCAGGACTGGCTCTTGGACGTCTCAATGAACACTTGCCTTGACTCAGGCACCCGAGGATTCCTATTGCCAGCAACAGAAAACGCCCAGTGTATTCGCGCTCTGGGTTGTCTCGTCGAAGCAGGCGTTCTCACGCTCGGCTTGATAGCCTTAGGAGGGGTACTCACGACACAGCCCACCAGACAGGGCTCCGGCTGAGGCGCAGCAGATTGACGGCTCACCGAGGCGAGGAACTCAGCAGCCATGGCCACCGACTGCGTTAATTGCTCATCGCTTCCGTGGTGAATCCTAGTGAAGGAGTCCGCGACTCGGTGTAGCCTGGTGAAGTCGCGGTCCAGACAGTGGCGCGGCTAACATCCGTCCTGATTCGGTTAAGCCATATGACGATTATTCGGCCTGCTTCTTTGCTTGCAACCTCTACAACACACGACCACACTTCACAGAACCTCCACCTACCCTTCTCTACCCTCCCTCCCTACGACAGTACTATATCTTACAGCCTACGCCTTGCCGATATCCTTCACATAGTCTTCGTTTTGGCATCTCCCTCATCAATCCTCAATCACCCCCACAAACCACGGTGACGCTTGCTCAAATCTATGCCCGCGAAGCGTAATCCTTTTGATCTCCGTATAACACTATCTACCATCGACACCAAGTCCTCTTAGGAAGTGGGCAGGATGGGTCAGACTCTCTCAGAGCCGGTGGTTGAGAAGGTGAGTTCGTCTAACTCTGTTCCCCCACCCTTGCTGCAACCAATTCCATTCAATGTTGACCCGGCGGCGGCCTCACCGGGAATGATGTTGTTCGGGCTTTCAACGCTTGTGCTAGATCGTATGCCTTGCTAACCGTTGTGCTTCGCTAGAAATCACAAAATGGAGAAGGCGACACACTCATCTTCGGGGTTTCTTCGATGCAAGGGTGGCGTATCAGCATGGAGGACGCGCATGCTTGCGTTCTGGATCTGCAAGCAGAGAGCGACGAAAGCAATGGGAAGAAAGCGGCGACGCCTGCCGACCAGCGTCTCAGCCTTTTTGGCGTGTATGACGGACACGGGGGCGACAAGGTCGCAATTTACACGGGCGAGAACCTTCATAAAATCATTGCAAAGCAGGACGCCTTCAAGCAAGGGAATATTGAACAGGCATTGAAAGATGGGTTTCTTGCGACAGACCGAGCTATACTCAGCGGTAAGAACTCAAATTTTCCCCGCCAGGCTGCCATGTTTACGAGGCTGACTCATCTCTTCTCAGATCCCAGGTATGAGGAAGAGGTGTCGGGATGCACAGCATCCGTCGGTATCATATCCAAGAACAAAATCTATGTGGTATGTGCTTTCATCGTAAACTTTTAGACCTTTGCTAATTGTAGCAGGCAAACTCTGGCGATTCACGAAGTGTGCTGGGCATTAAGGGTCGAGCCAAGCCTCTTTCATTCGACCACAAACCACAAAACGAAGGTGAGTTGGGAAAAAGAAGCCTAAAAGCTCATGATCTAAATACTTGCAGGCGAAAAGGCAAGAATCCAAGCCGCTGGTGGATTCGTTGACTTTGGCCGTGTCAATGGCAACCTGGCACTCTCACGAGCAATTGGCGACTTCGAATTCAAGAAAAGCGCCGATCTACCCCCCGAGCAGCAAATTGTTACCGCGTTTCCTGATGTTTCCATCCACGAAATCCATGATGACGATGAATTTCTAGTTATTGCCTGTGACGGTTAGTTAGCTCCTTGTGTTGCAGCGATCAAACTCGCTAATTTTCCAAACTTAGGCATTTGGGATTGCCAGTCTTCTCAAGCAGTCATTGAATTTGTGAGGCGCGGAATCGTAGCTAAGCAGGAATTGTCAGCCATCTGTGAGAACATGATGGACAACTGCTTGGCCCCAAATAGCGATACTGGTGGCGTCGGGTGCGATAATATGACCATGATCATCGTTGCCCTCCTTCAAGGACGTACCAAAGAGCAGTGGTATAAAGAGGTCGCAGCAAGGGTCTCAAATGGCGATGGCCCGTGCGCTCCGCCAGAGTACGGCAAGTCTTGAACGCCAAATTCCTTGTACTATTAGAGAATAAAATATTTGCTAACTTCTCTGAATGGCCTTAGCCGAGTTTCGGGGTCCGGGGGTGCATCATCGAATTGACGACAGCCCAGACGACATCGATATGGATTTGGACCATCGTTTCCGCCCTAACAGTGGGTTAGGTGGTCGTATCATTTTGCTTGGTGATGGTACAGAGCCCCATAGTGAGTCGGCGGACAGTGATATGTTTGATCATGACGACGAGGACAAGGATCTAGAGTCACAAGTTAACAAGTTCGCTCCGAAAGAATCCACTCCCGGTGCGAAGCACGACTCCAACTCGGCCACTCGAAACCAGCGCGAAGAGACGCCGGCCCCCAAATCGACTTCGACTCAGTCCTCGAACTCTCATGTAAGCGGCAGTCAAGGAACCCCCACGTCCGGTTCTCCCTCGTCTGTGAAAACAGAGAAGTCTGAGACGGTCGATGAGCCAAAGTTGATGGGTGTTGACAGCCGTTTACCTGAGAAGCTAGTTGAAGGCGCAAGTGATAAGTAGAATTGTTTCTCTTACCAAAACTCTTTTAACTCTATCTGCACGTATAAACGGCTTAAGTTTTTTATGTGCTCACGGGACATGAAGCAGGACGAAATCACGTGGCTAGGTTTTTTGCTAGGAAGAGGAATTATGTCAGGAAGCGTTTTGCTGCTAGGGAGCATTTCTTTAAGTCAGAGAGTTGAAAGGTTACTGGAATAACAGCCAATAAACCAGCGGATAAGGGGAAGATCACAACGAAATGATACCTGACGTCGCCTAGACAGCGTCGCCTTCTCCCGCTTCCCCTATGCTTTCTTTATTCTCTCATACGGGTTGGTCTACCCGCGTTGCAAGGTTATGGAGTGGTGTGCATTTTCGCCCCTGCTTACTGTTGGCATTTCTGTTCAATTCTTGTAGCGGAGGTCTACCGTTCTGGCTGATTTCTGAGCAATGATAGAGTACGTATAGGTCCGGAGTCATAAGTCCGAATTACTTACCATAAATGTCGTGTTCCTGGGGGTTTTGCAACGCAATAGTATATCGTCCATGGTCCTGCTGACGAACTTGCCTACTACTGGGCATCACCCAGTCCTTTGAAGCAGCACATTGAGTACCTAGGTATGACCACGCTTCCACTGTTGATAAGCACATGTGCAATGTGGAGACCTTTTTATCTAATTAATTACCAACTACGCATGTCGGTGACATAAGAAAGATGCATTCGTCACTTTTTTAGGTCTTGATTTACTGACGGTCAACTGCATGTAAAAAGCTTCGCGCCTATCTTGATTTTGTTTATACCCCTAGTCAGTACATCATCACTCGTCGACCCTCTTACATATATTATATGTACTTTACTATAGCTAGTTCAATACTCTCTCTTCTCTCTCGACCTCGCTTAAAAAAGAGACCATCAAATCGTTTTACTAAGAATTTTCTTGAAAATTTATTCTCAGGTCTCCATCATGATATTAGGCGAGTAGGCCCATTTTTACAATACTATTTAGGAAATTCGCCATGATGCAGACACAACATGTATCTAGGAATTGCACTAGGGGAAGCTCAAGGCCAACAATGATCTCATTAGGTCATATTTGCTTGGTTTCATAGTTTAGATTTCTCAGGTAGCATCTGGTAGTTCTTCTCGAACGATTCTGCTAGAGTGTTAGTCACGTAATTTACGGAATACTATAGTAAGAGATCAACTCACCGAGTGCCCGCCGATCAATCTGGCTTATATCTAGGTATCCTGCTACATTCATGAGGATATCCAATTCCGCTAACAAACCGCGCATGACATGGCTATCGTAGGTTAGAACAACATCGGCGAAATTAGAAGCATTTTCACAACATACCGTACGCCATGTTCGCCCATTATTGATAAGCCCCAAACCCACAATCTACCCACAAAGACAAATTTAGCACCTAATGCGAGAGCCTTGAAAACATCCGAAGCACTTCTTATACCAGAGTCGAACATTATGTACGTCTTGTCACCAACGGCTAAGGCCTAGAGTATGAGCAAAACTTTGCCAATGCTAAGGGTTGGGAGGACCAGCTAACTCACCATCGACAATCTTTTCTAGTGCATCCAAGCTCGCAATAGCTCCGTCTACTTGTCGTCCAGCGTGATTACTCACCACAATACCGTCGCACCCAATTTCGACCGCTGTCTTGGCATCTTCCACGCACTGAATACCTTTTAGGCAGAAGGGCATTCCGCCGGATATCTGTTTCCAAATCCCGATGACCCACTTGACCTTTTCCCAAGTGTGGGCACGCCCATGCCAAACATTGTCGATCCACGCAGCACCAGCTTCATTAGGCCGCCCGATAGGGTCAATACCCAGCTTTTTCAACCGCATCTGGAAGACAGGGTCGGTTAAGCCTAGGTCGGCACCTGTACCATGATAAAATGCGTAGTTACTAGTGGCAATGTCGTCGTGTCTCCACGCCAACTGCCATGTATCCAAGGTCAATATGCACGCTTTGAATCCTGAGTCATGCGCCCGTTGCAGCAACGACACAGTCAACTCGTCGTCATGTGGCATATATAGCTGAAAGAACCGCACTCCGTCTCCGTTTGCTTTGCCCACGTCTTCAATGCTGTTAGATCCTGCTGTGCTTAAACAATAGGGCAAGCCTAGTTCTCCGGCGACCTTTGCGACGGGCAACTCGCCAAGAGGGTGGTAAATTTTGTTTATTCCAATAGGTGCGAAGCCGATAGGGGCTGGGACACGGTGTCCGAAGATGGTAGTGGCGGTGTCACGTTTGTTGGTATCGACGAGCATACGGGGGATGATACGATGCCGATAGAACGCTTGCCGGTTGACGGTGTGAGTATAAGACTGACCGGCATTGGAGGAGGCGTAGTACCATCCATTCTCGGTGAGCTTCTGTTTGGCTAACTCTTCGAGCTTGTTGGGATCTGTGTAGAAGATTATCAGTGGGTGTTTCGTTAGAAGGCTTTGACTTTCTCCAACTCCTTCCGTACTAGATCTCACAAATTGACACATACCGGTGTTGAATGGGGGCGTCTTGCCCTCATTGCTGATCCAAAAGTTCTCCCGCTGGTAGAGGCCATATTGGGGCGTTGATCTGTGCTCTCTGTTAGGGTTTTTGGGGTCCATGGTCTTTTGGGCAGTCTGTTAATTTGGTGTAGGGGTACTTCACGGCAGATGCAGATGAAACTGGGCTTGAATAGCATCCATGTTATTAATTTGTAGCCATAGAGGGGTCCTCGGAGCAGTACATCATAGTGATCGGGGCAATGCATGTAGGAATGATCTCATCCACAAAATCATGCAAGGATATTGACATGTGGCGCACCGCTAACAAAGCTTGGTTCCACCACGACAACCTCACAACTACACAACCATTATCCTCTTACAGATCTCCAACTGTTCCCAACCGTTCCCAGCTATTCTAACCACCCCAAATTGCACTCACTGTTCTTCTAAGAGAAACGATGTGTGTGGCTGGATATTGCACAACACAGTTCTAGACATGTTACGCCTACTGTATCGAACCGGTTAGAATGACCAATACTCTAAGCGGCCTGCTTGAGCTGAAGCTCTTTATCGAGCTCGCTCTCTAGCTCTTTCTCCATCTTTTCTATTCTGTCCCTAAATCTTCCCTTCAGGAGAAGGTTAGGCTAGGTGTCATGAAGCATCCAAGATTCTGCAATTAGTCGCTTCAATGCATTAATCGCTGAGTTCTGGGGTTCATCAACTCCTTCGTCCTGGTCCTCTGCCTTCCGGTTTTTGTTTTCGATATTATCTTTGACACTTTCATAAACCTCTTCTTCGTCCTGTGACTCTGAAGCATGTTCAGTGGCCGATTCTAGCTGCATTTTGGTAGCTGCTTTGTCATTGACATCCTCGGCGGCCGCCTTACAATCATCTATGCCGTTGTCGTCGAACAGGTCGTCCAACCCATCGTCCCCAAATAGACCTAGCTCATCTTGGTTATCTTTTAATGAGGCTGGGATGGGCTCGGCTTTCCTTACTGACTCAATTTGTTTGGCGCTGGGGTGGGGAAGGACATCTCGAGCGTATGTACTTCTAGACAACGTCGGGGTAAAGGCTGCTGCGAGGAGTTCAAAAATATCATTTCCCATGCCGAAGAGACCGAGATCTTCCCTCGGGGCTGGCGCTAGTTGAGGGACTGGGGCTGGCTGTTCAATTACTGGGGCAGGCGACTGAGTTATTGGAGTTTGCGGCTGGATCATCGGAGCTTGCGGCTGGATCACCGGAGCTTGCGGCTGGATCACTGGAGCTATCGGCCGAGCTACTGGGGCTGGCTTTGGAGTGGCATGAATCGGTTCCGGAGTTATTTGCGAACCTCTTGCTTTGGCCTCCTTGAGCTCCTTGTGCTTGTCTCTTCCCTTCTCAGCTTCAGCTTGTGCCCCTTTACCTCTCCTGTTGAGATTTTGCTCGCGGCAGATATGACGCCATTTTTCGTCTTTGGGAGTTGCATGATGTTTGAATTTTCCCTCGTACTCTATCCGTGACCTCTTGAGAAACTGAGCAGTCTTCTCCCATTCTATCTCTTCAATTGCTGCGTCTTCTGCTCTTGATTTATCGAGGATGTCATTCGCTTTCTTCATATATCCCTCGACCTTAGCGTTAGCTTCATCGTCAGGTTTGCCTTTACTTAAAGTTAACAATCTTCCGGCTTCTTCTCTGAACCATAAGGCGCTATTGCGTTTGGCGTTCTGCTTCCTCGCCTTGTCGGCATCCATAAGCCAGTTATAATTCCTCTTTCGATTCTTATGCTGCTCAATACTATTACTAGGCCCTGACTCAGGAATTTGCGAACTATTCTCCGGCTTCAATATAGCGCTGTGAGCGTCCAAAGGAGATGACACTGTCGATGGCGGGGTTGGAAGAACTCGCGGAACATGGTGTATGGCTGGCTGCGTAAGTTGCGGCTGCACATGTATTTGGACCTGGGTCTGGACAAGTTGTGTTTGGACGGGTCGTGCCTGAACGGGTCGTGCCTGAACGGGCTGTATCTGGATAGGCTGTCTCTGCACGGGCTGTGCCTGCCCAGCCTGCCCTTGTGCATACTTTCTCTGCGCAAGCGGTGGATGTGGCACAAACTGGCCATAAACTTGGGCCAGTGTCTGGGGATTGTGTGGTTGTTGTGATGCAAATCCTCCAGGGACTTGGATATTTCCTAAAATGTTATATTGTAATGGCCCGGGCCCGCTGGCGCGCTGGAGGTTTCCATAACCGTTGTCCGGAAATTATAGCTCGTATACGCGAGCAGACTGAGTGCCTCTAGGCATATGGGCGTTTCCCCTGAACACAGTCGTAGCTAGACGAGCTGCGTACGAATGATATCCTTGGTGATTCTGGGGCTGATTCTGGGGTTGGTGCTGAGGCTGAAACTGAGGTTGTTGTTGAAGTTGGTACTGACGATATTGAGAGGGGTGGCGTGGCTGATGCTGAGGTTGGTGTGAGATTTGATACTGGATTGGGCTAGACATGTAAGGCTGATTTGATTGGTAGTATCCACTGCTAATGTTGTTGTAGTTGGCTAGCAGTAACGGCTGGGGCTGCATTGAATGTTGCTGCGGCTGTTGCTGTCGCATATTAGTTCCTGGCCCATGATATCCTCCATAGGTCGCTAGAGGTAACTGTTCCCAAGTCTGTACTACATGCTCGGGGTTGACAAATTGTGGCTCGAATTCTGGTGCAGTAGGAGTGCAGTTTCTAGGCACGTTCTCGTATGGGCTGCGATAGCCTCTGCTGGTCGTTCCGACATTGCTCATGCTAGAAGAAGACAAGAATGGGCACCTGATAGGATGCATGTTGGAAAACACGAGGCGTATTCTTGGGGTGAACTGTGAATTAGACTACGAAGCATTCACAACGGCACCGCAAATCTTATTAGTTTTAACCTTGCGCTCTGGTAGTCTTATGGATTGCGAGCCCTGGATGGATTCGATTCTACACGCAGGGATACTTTAGGTAATGTGATGCAATGGGCTATAGTGATAGATTTCTATTGTATGAGAAGATACAGGAAACAGAATGTCGAGTTTATCAATATTCGACACGGGGGACACAATGTCAAGTTTACTAATGTTCGACACGGGGAACAGAATGTCGGGTTTATCAATGCTGGACACGGCGGGCATTCTATACATTTGATAATTGGCGCGTCGAAAGTTTCAACCTCTAGAATACTCTATCAATTAAGGACCTTGGGCGCATTCAGACTTGTTGAACTCTTTTTGGTCCGTGGTAAGTCAGAGAGCACGATACCACGCCACTAATAAAAAAAATGAGACTGCAAAGCACCTTAATAAGCAAGCACCAACGGAAGTCTACTACCTTAACGGTGGGATACAGCCTTAAGTTTTAACAAGATTTAGTATAAAAAATTTATATAGCCTGCTGGTTTTAACTACTTAGAATTAATTTGATTAGAAAAATATAAAAATATAGAGCTACAAGTTGTGGTACAACTTGCCTTAGAACAGTATGACTTCTTTGCAGTCTCACCTTTTCTGTCAATCGCGTGGATACCTTTGATGATATTGGCGATTTTTAGCTCAGCCCTACGTCTAGTGACTCGGTCATAGCGCACTCTGACCCCGCTCTGACTGGGCCCTTTGGCGGTGTTAGCCACACATGCTACACAAATCTGTCTGACATGCAACAATGCCAAGCACGCTCAGCGGCCGCATGTACGTATTTCCGCTGCGTCAAGCAAACCACGCGAGACTGGTGAGAAACAAGCCATGAGATAACTTGTGTTCCTTTGCTTCACCTCGCACATATACCGCGTCCTTTAAGTTTACGACTTCGCTGATATTCTCCATATACCTCGCCTCGGAACGTTGCGAAACTGAAGGTGACCATGAGTGTTATACTTTGTACTGGTAAGCGTGCTCCACCGCATCGTAGAGCTGTTGACCGACCTATTGTACAGCTGGTTACGATCACACAATACGGTACGCTCTCCCAGAATATTCTCTGTGTTTGACTCTTCGTCCTCTAATGCGTTCGTGTAGCTTCTGGGAGGCTCTTTCCGGCATTTGCTCTCGCACCATTCCCCATCCCGACTCGCAGGTTAATCGGCTGTGCATCTCGCCCGACAAACGCTTCCTTGCTGCTGCAGGACACCACACTGTTAAGCTTTACGATATCAAATCCAGCAACCCCAATGCCGTACTTACCTTTGACGGCCATACAAGTAACATCACGGGTGTTGCCTTTCACTGCGAGGGGAAGTGGATGGTAACAAGCTCAGAGGACGGGACGGTGAAGATTTGGGATACGCGCTCGGGGAGTGTGCAGCGGAACTACAGCCATGGCGTGCCTGTCAACGACGTGGTGATCCACCCGAATCAAGGCGAACTGATTAGCTGTGATCGGGGAGGTAATGTTCGCATCTGGGACTTGGGGGAGAACAAGTGCTCACATCAGCTCATACCTGAGGACGATATCTCAGTCGCTAGTGTCACTGTTGCTAGTGATGGCTCAATGCTTTGCGCTGGCAATAACGCTGTGAGTAAACCTGACATTGTTCGCTTTGTCACTCTGAATGGCTCTGATTCTCAAGTCTCTGTACGAATAATTCTTACGTTATATTTAGGGAAACGTATATGTTTGGCGTATGATCCAGCATAAAGACGTCACATCACTCGTACCTGTGTGCAAATTTGTTGCTCACCAAACCTATATTACCCGCGTACTTCTCTCCCCCGACGTTCGACATCTTGCGACTTGCTCAGCCGATCATACCGCTCGTATTTGGTCGGTAGATTCCACGCACCCGCATAATGTCACCGGCGCTGATCAGCTGCCCGCCGATCGTGATCCGAACGCTTTCCCTCTTGAAACCACCTTGCACGGTCACCAACGCTGGGTGTGGGATTGCGCATTCAGCGCTGATTCAGCTTATCTAGTCACTGCCTGCTCAGACCATTATGCCAGATTGTGGGAGCTAAACAGCCAGAGTATCATTAGGCAATATAATGGACATCATCGGGGTGCCGTCTGCGTCGCACTCAATGACACCGCAGTCGGTGCATGATTGGGCAAACAACCCCTTCTGGTCTTCTTCTATAAGCTGCGGATGGGCATCTAGCACGTAAGTGCGTCCTTATTTGCATGCATTTTGTTAGATGTGACTTCTTTCATTACTACACATCAACTCTTTATTTATAAGCGTGCAACTAACGTTTGATACATAGGGAACTAAATGCCTACTTCTTGCGTATGTGACCACATGCTGGGCTAATCTTAGCACAGCTACGTTGGTTGCTCCAAGCTGTGTCCTGTTTTAAAGCCTTTAAGACGCTTGTATTAGCGACGGCGTTTCTGGTTGGCCTCTAATCAATTGTCATTGATGGTTTCGCGCACAATTTTCCTTTACTACTGACTGTTATACAGTCGCTTACCTTACGATCCCCTTTGCTAATTTTTCGCTACTAAGGCGCATTTGCAAGTTCCCAAAAACACAAAATCAGCAAGATAATGAGTCACGTTTTTAAGGTTTATGTCGCTCAGTATACATATACTCGAGTGCATGTTTATCTGTGGGCCTGCGTTTGAGGGCTGGAAGCTGTGGTTCGGAAAGTAGAAACCAGACGCTAAGAAGTTGGCGCGTAATAGAAAGGCGAAACTAGAGAGAGGGGGGGGGATGGGAACGAACAGTGCCCAAATAGCGACGATGAACGAGTGCGGTTTTGTAACGAATTGATGTGGTGAATTTGTTCATGACTTGTAAATTGCTATACTGCCCAATCTTCATGTCTTTCTATTCTTTCTCCTTTGATATTTGTCGGTATAGAAATGATAGAGCAGGATGCCTAACCATGAGAGTTAATGCACATATCATGCCCCAGCTCCTTCCTCGGCTAGCTACCGGTGACGGGCTCTAGGTTAACGTCTACGTTAACTGGAATTGCATAGCGACTCTGATTGATAGTGTTTGTAAACACGTTATACTTGTAAACCTTTGCCGGTCTAAAATCCCTGTGAATTTTAATGCCTTTGTGACTCTGCGCGTGGTTATTATAGTCAAAGACTATTAAATGAACTTGGAGAAGCACTAAATTATCTATTCAGGGGACGCGTTTATATGAAGAAAGAAGATCTGAACGGAATTGCAGGACCCCTAGCCTATTATTTTTTTCTAAGTATTAGGCATTACCGGAAAGATGCGAGCTTGCGTCATGTCTGACTGGCTTGTCTGCGTTAGGAATTTCTGGGCGGAACGAATTTCATCGCCTTATGGCTAGAGAACGCACTTGTACCCTGTAGAGAACGACGACAGAAATATATATTAGGTAACTTACGGTAAGTTTTCTTGGCGGAGCTGAAACTATTGATTTAATTTTTACGGCAAAATATAAATACGAGGATTGGGATCTGGAATCATTATTTAGTTATAGTCTGAGCGTACCATGACAAACTTACTTACAACTTCTATGAGTTGTGGATGATGCGCCATAAGGCATGGGAATCTTCAAAGGGCTAGTTTATTGTGTGTTCAAACCACGGAGGTGATTATATTACCATGGCACGTGACCTAAGACAGATCTGAGATCCTGAGAGTTTCTTGCTCTCGATAAAAGACATTCTGATATTGAGAATTCCTACTTAATCCAAGCCACTCATCAGGGGGCTACCAGTGTCGAAACCCGCTCTGCCGTTCTTCTCTGACCCAAAAGAGGCGTTCAATAAGCCCACGGCAAGGAGAATAAAACCCTATATCCATCGCTGTAGGCTGGAGGTGAACCTTGAACGCCAGGCACAATGCTTAACCAAAAAAGAATACAGAAACTGATGACCTGCTCGCTCGCTTAATTTGCAATAAGTATGAAAATACACAATATGATTTGGATGAATAACTCAATAAGTGTGAAGATATTACGCAACTGGGCACGGAGAAGAATGAGGGGAGGGGAGAGAACGCCTGATTCTCAGTTGCATACATGCTCGATTTTAGCGCCCTAGAAAATTAGAGATCCAAGACGAGAGCTGCTTTGTCGATGGAGTGAGCGAGAACTCGCTATCGCTGTCACGGTCTCGCCTCTGGGTCGTATCCAGCACCGGAGTTTGTCGTGGAGTTATTGGTGGTGGTGACGGGTGTGAAGTTGAAGTTACAGGGTCCTCTGGTTGTGCCTGGAGAGTCGAGGGTCCCTCTAGAACTAATTCTGGCATTGGCAGTGGTCCTGTGCCGTAGGTGGTACGTGGCATGTCCACCTCTTCTAATGATGTTGACATGCGAGCTCGCTCCATCACTCCTATAACTGGCGACATCAGCAGGAGGGGTAGGAAGAAGGTGGCGGAGAGATATAATGGACGGAAGTAAGGCGATCATGCAGGACTCTCACCACCTTCAGGCGTGGCCAACTGCACTTCCCTCGCCTCTGCGAACGATTCGGGACTGGACAACATGGCTCGATCCGGTGGCGGCATAACCAGCCCACCCGCATCCCTCTTTTCTGCCTGATCCCCACTGACGCTCTCGCCGCCAGTCCCTCCAGCAGCAGCCTCTCTCTCGACTGCCGCCTTAGCCCGTGCATTCTGCCGTTCCCACACTTCTCGGCGTATCCTCTCGTCTTTTGCCTTACGCAGGCGCTCGGCTTCCTCAACTCCACCACTCTTCTTTAGCTTCCCTTCCTCAACAAACGTGCCCAACTCCTTCTTAAATTCACCCTCCTTTCGACTCTCCAGTTCCCTCTGTCTCGCCTTCTCGGCACGCTCAATTGCCTCCAACCGTCCCTCATGGTTTGGCTGAAGTGCCCGCACTTCACCAAGGACACCATCTTTAGCTTTCCGCGGATCCACAGATTGGTCCAAACCAACGGCATTCAGGTTTCTACCACTCACTGAACGTGTACTTGATGGACCTGTATTACCTCCACTCTGTATATTCTGCTGTTTGGTTGCCTGCTCTACAAGTTCTAATGTCTGAGCCGCCTTCTCAAGATCGTCTTGCAAATCGGCAGCAAGATCCTCTTGCATAGTTAATAAATCCCGCTCCTCGCATACGGTCTGCAGCTCCTGCTCCCAAATTTTTGTCCAAAGCGGCTTCTCTCGCGACAAGAAGTCTTGCAACTTCTTAAGCTCGGCAGTCGCGATAGAAAGGTCTTTGGCAGTTGTTTCAAGTTGGCGGGGCAACGGACGGACGCCGCGGCTGACCACATCTTTGCGAAGATCTTCAATCAAATCTTGCACTTCGTCGACGCGGTTGACAATTTTCTCGGAGTCGTCGGACAGAGCCTTTTTGCCGGCATTGACATACGCACGGCCACTATCACCAGAGAGAGCTGGAAGTGCGGTTTTAAGGGCGGTAGACTTAACAGCAGATGCCTTTTTGCGGATAGTCGACATGCTGGCTTCAACATCCGCTGCGAAGGAGGTGTATGTCTGGCGGATGACGGCAAGATCGCGGCGAAGAGACTGCACTTCGCTGAGTTGTGCTGCAGAAGTGACAGGCAGGGGCGTTGATGGCATTGGAGATCGTGGCGAAAGTACTGTGGAAACCCGCGTAGAGGACAACGGGGGTGCGGCGGCAATACTGGCGATTTCCTTTGCTGCATCTTGCTGACGGGCAGACACACGCTGAATAGCCGATTTCTGGTCGTCAACTGAAGTTCTGATGCCTTCAACTATACGACGTAAGCCACCTAAACCTTCGTCAATGTGGCGTTTTACTTCGTCTAGAACCTCGACGTTGAGTACGAGCACGGCTCGATCTTTGATGTCGCTGAGGTCTTCTAGTTCGTGTCTTACGCCTGACACCGGGTCCTGAATGTATATTTCGGGAAGATCAATACCATTGCTGTGTGTATTCCAGGCAAACTTCTCAATAAAGGCTAGCTGTAGGCGCGCTAAAGAGAGCTCGTTATACCCATCCGCCAGGACAAATTTCTTTATCTTGCTCTTGTATTGAAGGAACAAGGTGAGTTCTTTGCCGGGCTGAGGTGATTGCTCCGGTACAAATTGGTCTACTTGCGGAGAAGGGGATTTGACTTTTCTTGACCCATTCCTTGTTGGTATGGTGGACAGTTGTCGCTGGATTGACTGGTTTTCCGGTGTCCCTGGGAGCTCCGCAGGTTCCTCCAAGGGGCCGCTGATCGTTGCGCCAAGGATAGGCTGGTCTCTTTCGGAAAAGTCTGGAGTTGCGCCAACCTTGTCTTGTGGTGTCTTCTGAATGGGACTGTCATCAGGCATTGGTTCAGGTGGTGGCCGAATACTCGGGGCGGCCGAGCTTTGGCTACTCTCCTCCGAAATGCGTCGATTTACAACATCATTGTTTCTGCTCGGAGAGGTGTCGATAGTAGGCCTCTGATTTGATCGCTGCCTGCTGTGAAGCAGCGAACCTCTTATCCTCACTGCATTCATTGACTCCCTCACGTCTCTCCCTCTGTTTGGCACTGGAGAGTTCTGGGGAGGAAGCATGGGCACGCCGTTTGTTCCGCCCAAATGCTTTTGTATCTGGTACGCTGAGAACCGCCTTGACGCTCTTCTTTCCAGTTCCCCGCCTCTCTGAAGCGCAGCGAGAGCGTCCTGCTCTTTTGGTGGAGGCGGAGGCGGCGGGAAGTCAACGTAAGGTGGCTGTTGTTGCTGTCGTAGTTGTTGCTGTTGTTCTGGCGATTTCGGCATTGTATCTTCTTGCGGATAGGGAGATATTACGGGCATGTTCTGCATTGTATTGCTGGACAGCGTAGAATCTGTTGAGTGTTGGCTAGTTGTATTTGTGCGTGTTGCTCTGGGGTTTGCTGGCAAACTCTCGTATTTGCTTGGTGAGGCTCTCCCGGGAACAGAGGACGTACGTGGTGGCAGGTTAGATTCATCTGCTGCGAAATCATTGCTTTCTTGTCTGACGGGCGGCGTCCTGGTACTAGAATGTCTTGATTGTCCTTCATCCGTTTCTCCAGTACTGCCAATACTGCCCTGCCTTGGACCCGCACCGTTTGAACCTCCACCTGGGCCTCCGCCGTCGCGTCCGCTTCGTTGGCGCAGTCGTTGTTGTTTCTTCTTAAGTCCATGCAGAAGGTTTATTATGATATCTCTTATCTTGGGCAAGAAATTATCCAAGCTCGCCTGCGAAGCTTCTTGACTAAGCGTTTCCTCCAATATTCCTCGCAAAAGCTCCGGCACATTGCCGAGATCTTGGGTGTCTACGCCTATCGCGTTGAAGGCCCGTGAAGCGATGTTGAACTCGTACCCAAGGCGGACGTAGACGTCAGAGACCTCACTTTCTGTTGCGGTTCCTCGAGACCACAGCGTTAGGGTTTCTAAAAGTTGCTTCGTGGCGACGAGGAGGTGAGTGACACTCTTCTCGATTTGCGAAAGCTGCTGCTGCGGCTGGGTTCGCATGGCCATGTTAGCAGTGCGACGAGGCGGCTTGGGTAGAAACGAACGGCTGAGGGTGTTCCTGTCCATACTCACGTTTTGGGCCCGTCTTGAATGGTTTGAGCGGCCGGAGCCCGCTGAGGAGCGCGTGCCATGCTCGTCGCCGGCTAAAGTCATGCTGGAGGTCTGGGAGGGTGGGTAGAGGGTGATGTCGGAGTCTTGAGCGGGAGATGATGTTCTAGTCGACCTCTGGGAGCCGTAGGGTAATGGCTGCATGGCTCAAAAGGCGATGGATGGGGGGTGATTGCGGGCGATGATGTTCGGGGTCGCATATGACTTGCGGTGGCTAGCAGGCCCGACGTGATATGTCGCTTACCTACTGCTCTTTAAGCGCACCCGCCACACGCCTGGACGACGGGGACGGCGACGGCGGCTTTCATGCAGGGGAGTCACGGTGAAGAAGATTCTGCTGCAGCGTCGTCCCGTCACAGGGGACGAGTGCGTATTTGGCCTCCACGTCATCGCCTGCACGCTGTGCTCAATATCGCTGATTGCATGCGTGAGATGTACTGGGAGTACCGCGGCCGCTATACTGCGTTTTAGGGCTGCACAGGCTAATCGCTAGCTCTGTAGGTGAAGCGAGCGAAGAGGAACGGAGGCCGAGAGCGACGGCTTCTGTCTGCACTCTATCGACATATACATAGACATAGACGTATACGTAGGTGTATATATACATAGATACATATATAGATAGATAGATAGATAGATAGATAGATAAATAGATAAATAGATGAGTAGCTATTCTAATGCTTGCAGGCCATGTCACCGCAATTTCTACGCTGTCCAGCCAACCGACTTGGATGCGCGCGGTTTTGGCTGCAAAGTGGCTTGTCGTCGTCCAGCAATAGCAACGCTCACTTTGGACATGCTCCGTCTCAGGGTGCAAAGGGGCACTTTGTTCCAAAAGTTGTCTAAAGAAAGTTAAAAAAAAAAAGACATCTGACAGCCTGGTGCAAAATTTGTCTTCACGCTGCGGCAAAGCGTCTGACTGGAAGGATTGATTGGAGCGATTGGCAAGGCGCGAACAACCCCTTTACCCACACAGTCTTCCCATTGCCCATACAGACGCGAGCCACGGGCCGAAGGGACACGGCGCCTCGCTGGCAGGTGTGATGGATGGCCGGTGGACCAAATCAAAAGCTCCCACAGATGCAGCGATGCAGCGATGCAACGATTTATTCCGCGGGCGGGATCGGTCGAAACGCAGAGAAGACGAAAGACGTTCTCTGCTCCGGCGATTCTGTGGTTTTCTGTTGGTGAATGCGGGCGTCACACAAATCAAGAGACGGCCATGACCAAATGCTCGTTTGGCCCTCCGTAGCGTTGTGCGTGGTTTACTCTCTGGCACCCTCCGCCCTCTCTAAAACTCCCATCACCCACTCCCACCGCTGGCAGCACTGGCTAGATGACCACAGGCCCCCGCGCGTTGCCAGTGAAACTAGCTCTTTTCTCCAAAGTCTTCTCCAGAGCGGCGCGCGTCGTTCCGCCAGCAGTTTAGCGGCGCTTGCGATCTTGCGAATACCAGTCGAGTTAGACTTCCCGTGTTTCGCCAAGTTAGAAGCGCATCAACGTCTTGTCTGGCTTCACTTTCATAGCCTCAACACACACAACCCCCCCCCC
>KV748565.1:0-10543 GCA_001692915.1 Glonium stellatum | reverse complement strand
TCCCCCCTCCCCTGCACCCCAATCCCCCCAATCAGGTGCCTGGCTCGGGATCTGAGATTGTGATAGCTTGTTCTTGTTCTGGGAAAAACGCCCTTGGGTGTTGGTGGTGGCCGGTTTGGGGTTCGCTCGGCCCAAAAGAAGGAAAGAGGTGTCGAACGATACTTTGCTGGAAACTCAAATAACCCATTCATCGACTCTCGGCCCAGCGCAATGGGAAGAAGGTGTGATATTGTGACCGGTGGCTTGCGCAAAGGACCTGTCTCCGCCCCTCTGGTTGAAGGGCAAAAAAAAATGGAGGGGTCATCGATCGATAACTTGCGGTGGCTTAATGGCGGTGGCTTGTTTGATGGGCCGTTTGATCGCCTCTTCCGTGCCAATGACAGCGGCCGCGTTTTCCCAATTGTGCGAATGTAGGTACGGGCTGTGTTAAGCCCAGCAGGTACCCGACCGAGCGTAGCGCGTTGATGGGGGAAAAATGAGCGCATTGCGAATAATGGGCTCGTCCGGTACCAATGGGCGCGTCCAGCTGAGTATCACCGTCACAATCTCTTTCCATTGACTTTCCACCAGCCTTGCGTCGTCACTGGCTGGTAGGTGTTCATGTTTATGCGCCGTGCTTCCCCGACAGGGATACTCGAACTCAACTTTCCGTGATACACAGATATGCTGTGCCTCCTCGGCGGGCTTGCGTCCCCTTCTCCAGTTGTCGATCATTTGATCGTTTCAGCTCCGCTCCAGTCACTGCCGACGCCACCCCCATCTCCCTCTTCCCCCCCGTCACCCCCTCCAGCCCTCACGATCTCGGGGCCGGCTCCAAGTGACCGTAGCACAACGAGGCGTCTCGTGGCCAGACTTTAATAAGCGTCTAGCCGCCTCGGCTCGTCAGCTCACGTCACTAACCTCCACTCAGCGCTTCCCGTCCTGCCATGTGAGCCCGGATGGCGAAAGCTTTGGGGACGCGACACTGGAGAGAAAATCACGGCAGCAGACCTTTCCGTGCCGTAGGGCTTTGAGTTTACGTGGGATGGGCGTCAGCCCATAATGGGAAGATGTGATTCATCACCTCAGCATTACCCATCACGGTGGCAACCAGAGAAAACGCGAGCAATCATTAAATTTTACCACACAAGTATACATGCCAAGCTCCACAAGAGCAAATAGGCCGAGGTTTTGAGTACATACGGGACAGAGAGGGAAATCGAACCAAGGCTAGAGAACGGCAATCTCAGCCCACCCCGATACCGAGCTACAGCTCGATCTTTTTCCCGTGGCCATTCTTATAATCGGCCAATCTATGTTCCTGCAAATATTCAGTTAGCAGGATGTTATTTCTCAATAGGCATTATTAGCGAGCATAGACGCCCTAACCTCAAATGAAAATCCACAGTATCCAGCCAGCATTGTGTAGATTTGGTGATCCTCATTCTTACAGAATTTCTCGCTGCATAGAGGGAATGACATACCATCAGTTCCAGGCTTCCCTGGGGAAGACGTTGTGGACCCAAGGCCTCCAAAACCAGTTCTAGTTGTCTTTGATGAACCAAACGCAGGTGCCCCGAACGGAGATGCGTTCGCCTGTGCCCCGGACGGAGATGCATTCGCCTGTGTCCCAAAGAGATTTGATCCTCCAAACAGCCCACCACTAGGAGAGGCAGTCGTACCGAGTAATCCAAATCCGCTCCCGCCAGTGCCCGATGCAGTCGCTGGCTTTCCAAAGAAGTTGCTTGCAGGTGGCTTTGATGTGGGCGGTGCTGATCCGAATAAACTACCAGTGCCTGGCTTTGGCGCGGGCGGTGCTGGTCCAAATGCTGCTCCAAAGCCACTTGTATTCGCTGCAGACGTTGTGGACCCGAACAGACCAGCCGTGCCCGGCTTTGGCGTGGCCGATGATGCTCCAAATAAACCACCCGTTCCTGTCTCTGGCGTAGGCGTTGGGGACCCAAATACACCACCCGTAGCTGGCTTTGATGTGGGCGGTAGTTGTCCAAACCCACCTACGGTTGCCGTTGGTGCAGGCGTTGAGGACCCGAATGGGCTGCTCGTGCTTGGCTTTGGTGTGGCGGACGATATTGAGCCAAACGTAGGTAGTGCATTTGCCTGTGGTGCAGGCCCTGGGGACCCAAATAAATTACTCGTGCTTGGTTTTGGCGTGCCCGCAGATGATCCAGATAGGCCAGTGCTGCCACTTGTGTTATTGCTATTGTTGTTGCCGGATCCCTTTACGAGATCTGTACTCGCCGGTCGTTGACTGGGACTGGCAGTTGAATTGCCAGCTGGCGACGGCGAGGCACTAGGCCTAGGGCTAGTAGATGGCTCAGCTGTGCTGCTTCTAGTATTCGTCACCTGCAAACCGCTAGGGTTTGGCTGTTGAGAAGCAACGTTAGTTGTACTAGCAGGGGCAGACGGTGCAGATTTGTTATTAGCGTTCACCGTTACAGCGGAACTACCTGGTGAGGCACTTGCTGGTGTGTTTGCAGCCCCCGCCGCCGATGGTGAGCTAGAGCGAGAGGGTGGACTGGATGAGACAGGTTCAAGAGTTAAAGTTCTGCTGTCCGATGGACCTTGGTTATCTGCAGGTGAAGCACTTCTCGGCCTAGAGGCACTGACGGCCAAATTCCCAGCTCGCAATGTCTCTGAAGGATGTCAGTTAGCTGTCTGGTACCCATAGTTTCATGCACTGCAACATAAGTACACTATGTTATAGGTGGAGTGACAAACGACACAAGGAATCGACTACTCCGGCTAAAGGGAACTTACCACGGGGACTTTCTTCAACGATAGTCTTTTGCCCAGCTTTCAGCTCTCCCAGTTTTTTCTCCAAGCGAACCCTCTCAGCCTTGTTATCTGAAGACTCGCCAGCCACCGCCTCCAGAGTTTCATTGTCAATTGCATCGATGCCGCTAGGTGGGAAGATCTCATCAAGCCCAGCAACAAGACATTGCTCAACTGCAAGTCCTGCAATATTGTTTATGAAATGTAGTATTGCTGTCTTAAGAGAACATTAGCATCAATTTTAAAGTGTCACCCCTTATAATTAGAATATGGGGGATTATGGACACCCAACGGTAGCAGTGATGGATAGAAAAATTATCTTGGGGACAGAAACAATTGAGGAAGCCGCAGTACGCGTGAATAATCAAAATATTTGGTACCTCATAGTAGGCGTTCATACGGTCCAGGCTCGTTGAGCACCCATATTTATCATCAAGAAGATCATCTTCACTCCTAGCGGACCCGGCATGTAATGTGAGCTCCCGCGTTGTCTTTCTGGCGAATGGATTTTCCTTTAGATCTCCATATGCCTTTCTTAAGTTTTCCACAGCCTTTGCAGATACACGTGCATTAGCAGCTGACTGCATTTTACTTGCAAACCTTGGGTCTATACTGATAGGCTCATAGAACTTGTAAGGAGTGAGAAGCTCCCGAAGCTTTTCAGTGGCATGATCATTCCTTGAACCCATGATTGGATCTATGAGCCTTTTGAGCAACTTATCACAAGTTCTCTCATCAGGGGTCAGATGGCCGAAAGTCAAATCAAGAAACTCCCTGATTGTGTGATAGACGGCATTCAGGTGAGCTTGAGCAATTCTCTCCCAAGGTTCTGATTGTTTACGGAATAGATGCCCAACCAAAAGCGGATTCGGGGTTCCATCAAGCTCTTGACCTCTGTTAAGCCGGGCTAGTTCGCTGACCACTTCGCGAAGAAATTTGCTCTTAGATATCACTTGAGGCTCCTCTGATGTAGGATTCGAGGAGTCCGGGGCGGCGAGTCGAGGAATATCGCCGGCCGATGAGCTTTCAGTATCATCATCTTTGATCTCCCACTTATGGCCTTTCTTAAACATAGCATCTGCAAAATCCTCGTTTAGGTTTCGGATTGTCGCCCTGAGTCTCTTTTTTGCATCTTCCGAAGACAATGAAACCCCGAAGAAGGCGTTATCAATGTGGTAGTCGCCTCTGAGAGCAGCACCCGCTAGCCGCTTATATCGCTCACTGATCTCTCTCAGATACTGTTGCTGATCCTTCGTTGTTGACCGGGCGTATCCAAGCCTGTCCAATTGTGACTTGGTCTCCTCGATGTCTTTTTCGAGCCTCTTCTTGATTAGCGGCAGCTGCAAACGTATGTGATTCAAAAGAATTGTGCTGAGCTTCTTTCGCAGAGCATCGATGCCGAGGACGGTACCGGAATTGGGCAAAGCAGCCCAAACACTTTCTTCAAAAAACTGCTTTTCTTGTGCATCTCGCTCGTCGTTGGTAATATCTCGTGTTGCGAAGCTCCGGTTTCTGACGACATGCCACCCATACTCAAATCTAATTTGCTCGTTCCTTGGAAGTTCCAGATAGGTTTGTTCCATCTCCGAGTCGTGCTCCAAAGTATCGGGTTTGGTAATAATACCCAAGGTTCGTTTACCGTCCGGGACAATTTTTTGTGCGTGCCGTAACACAGCTTGATTGGATGGGTCATTTGGCGCAGATACAATAGCTAGAATAATGCTATTTTTCTGTTCCATATAGCTCGTCACAAGCTTTTCTACAAAGGCGACATCTTTATCTGGTTGTTGGTTATTTTGGAATTGAATAATACCGGGGAGATCGACGATTGTTAAAGGAGCTAGATCTGGGCCATTAATCTCGACTTGAAGCACGTCATCGAACATGGCATTTGCGCTTGCGTTGGTATTTATTTTCATGCATTCTCTTGCCGATTCAACCAACGCCGGTAATTGGTCTGGGGAGGAAAAGGATTCTCGAAATTGCTCCAGATGTGTTTTGTCTTCACCTTTCCGAGATGGCCCAGGCTTAATCTTAGCGGTGATTCTTGTGTTAGTGGTTCTCCGCAATATGAGTTCAGTCGCAAACGTGGTGCACAGACCGCTCTTGGTGGGAAAGCGAACTCTAGTTAGGGCCTCTAGGACGGAGCTCTTTCCAGAAGACTGATCGCCACAAACGATAAGCTGGGGAAGTCCATCCTCGCCGAGAAGTCTGCCAACGCCTTGTGATCTGAGTCGGTCAATGACATTAAGTAGTTTAGTCTGTTCTTCCGACTGAAGTTGGTCCAGAGTCGTCCTGCCCAAGGTCTCTCCTGGGGTGGTCATTGTGGCAATGGTGCGTTGACCTGGCGGCCCTCGAAGACAAAATACGATAGAATGCACTACTTGGAAACTAAAAACTACAAAATGCGGCTGGGTAGAAAATAGTCCGAGACGAAGAATTGATGGTATCTAGGTGAAAAGATAGCCCCACGGGGAACGTGAAATCAATGTATTTAAGTGCCCCACCCTAACGACGATCCCATTAGAGGTAACATCCAGGCTCAAATCACCTGCATTCAGCCCCACCGACAGGGACCTGAGTGCGAAGACCCTTGGCAATAACTTGGAACGAAGGACAAGACTTTCTAGTACGCAGTTTGAAACATAAGCTAGTCCACTGATGCCAGCCGTGCGTCTACTAAAATGTTCTAAGCCATGTGTTGGGCTTTGAGGGGAATAGAATCAACCTATTGCGAGCCTATCATCCTTTATCCTTGGATAGCCGGCTTTACTATTATTAGAATTTTCACAACCGAGACAGAAAGATTCCGAGCTTGAATAGGTATCAACTCCTACAGCTCTCGAAAGAGTGTCTCGAGAATAAATTTGACTTAGAAAGGAACTCTGCTCGAATCAAGCAATGAAGTTCGTGAGACCTTGTGAGAAATAAGGGGCTAACTGCCCCATACACTCGAACAATAGCACGTATCCCTGGAAACGGGGCAGAGCACAGTCTAGTGCACGTGGCAGTGCAAGCGCCGTGATCAGCGGAAGCGCGGGACGAAACGTACTACGTAGTATACTGTAGCGACAGTTGCTGTGCCGCAATGCTGTGGAAGTCCAATCAATCTAACCTATGACCGACGCCTCCATCGGGGTTATTGCTGAGTTTGATTTATCAGTGAGCTATCAAATCTTAGATGGCTATAATCGGAAGGTAGAATGGTGACGCCGGATAAAAGGCTGTTTCACAGCAGACACGAGGTTGAAGCTGAATTTGCGACCCACGAGCTCATGCGCAAGGATACCGCGCTTTGACACTTGATGTCCGTCTCATCCCAGGATCCTTCCAACCTCCCTTTATCGCCCATTCTGGCTAATCCAGGCGTGTAACCACGGTGCATTAGTGCGCAAAAAGGACAAGTTCTCAACAAAAAGTCATTTTAAGTTATTCAGAATCTACGCTTATTCTCAATTACACAATCTCTCTCCTACTACTCTCATGTTGGAAATGGGATGCCCGAAGATTTTTTCGGCCAAGAAACAAGCTTCTTAAGGCCAGTAATCGTTGTAAGTGACGATTCAGAATCTGTATAGCAGACGACGCGAGGATGCAATATTTTATTTACATACAGTTTGATATAATCTAGCAAGGCTAGTGGGAGCAGTAGCATGCTATACAGGGTACATTTAGGGAAAATATCGAAAGCAAATATATGAAATAATATCACCCCAAAACACCCGCTATATCCCCACTAAAATTCAACTGCGCGGGAAACTCAGAAAGGTGACCGTCAAGCATCAACTAGATTACCGTACCGGCGACCGTTATTGTAATCATCTAATCTGAGCTCCTAGAAATTTCAGTCAGCCAAGAACGTTCAGAGCAACCAACGGTATCTAACCTCGAAGGATTTACCGAGGTGGTCAACGTCAGTGGTGATAGAATAGAAATGATCCATACGACCAGCACCCGTCGGCAACTTATGAAATGGAGGGGTTAATTCACCTAATGGCCTTCTCATCCCCGAAAATGGCGTAGATTGCCAAGACGCTCCATCATTGGGAGACTTCCCTCCAACAGATCGTGGTGGAGTGGGCACACCTAGATTGTCCTCGTCACTATCATCAGGCACCGAAAAAGACTTTCCCATCCTAGCAGAATTCAATAGCTCAAAGCCGGGCGCCAGCTCGCCTTTGTATTGTGATGTAGATCCCCCGAATCCTCCGAGCGGTGAAGCTGAACGCGACGCGGATTGAGTGTTCGAAGGGCTGGGATTGACACTCAAGCCGCCGAACATCGAAGATAGCTGATCACCTGCTTCTGTATTGGATGCCTGAGCGGTGTTATTCGGAGATGGTCCTCTTGAATGAGAAGGCTAGCTTACGTGTCGTGCTGGTGTCCTTGGGCCAGAAGCCGGGCTAGGCTCATTACCTGAAATATTCTTCTGGTCAAAAGATGTCTGGTTACTTGCCAGAGATGGCGTAGATGGGGTGATTGTGGGAACTTGGACATAGTGTGTCTCTGCCGGGGAGCTCCGATTCTTTCGTAAAGCTAGGATGTAAGGAGTCAGCGATAGCCTGGATATGATTATCTTCTATCTCTTGGGTACTCTGGAGAAATTCTTGAGATAAAAGTACGCCATTAAAGCGCTTGATCAGTGTTTGGTATTGTGACATACCACTGGGTAACAGACTAGCTTGGCGACCGATAGTCTGCAAGCCTTTTTCTAGATCTTTGATCTTTTCATCGAGCATTATTCGCTCAAATCTTACGTCTTCTGACTCGGCAGCAATAGCTTCGAGTTGCTCGTCCTCCATTCTCAAAATAGTTTTAGGAGAGAGGAAATCAGGCAAGCTAACTATTAAGCAATTTTCGATACCAAGGACTACGATATTACTGATAAAAACAGTGATGGCAGTCTAATTAGAAGAGTTGTTAGTTAATTCATGATTGAGAAGAATGGAAGCCAAATGCTATAGTACCTTATAATAGGCCTCCATTCTCTCAAGTATTTCCGCAACTGCAAAGTTATCCGGAGATTCTTCGTCATCAGATAATAGCTCTTCAATAACATGCTCTAGATCCCCCCTATGACTGTTGTGCTTCAGACTGTTTTTGGAGCCATTTCCACCGTGACGATTGCTTCGTAGTCGTTTGATTTCTTTCACGAAGTTTGGGTCGTAAGTGATCGGATGACGGGAATTGTGAGGTGTCAATAACTCTTGGAGTTTTGTCTCGAGATCGTGTCGTTTCTTGTTCATGATAGGCTCAATCAGCTCAAAAAGCAATGCATCAAAGGTGTTTGGATCGGTCAAATGGCATAAGCATCTCTCCAAGAAGTACCTAACCGCTTGCCAGACTCTTTCAATATGTAATCTAGCGAGTGATTCCCAGCGCTCTGCCTGCTCGCGAAAAAGGTCTCCGATAAGCGACGGATTAGCAGTGGTGGGAAGCTCGGGGCCTCTACTTTGCTGTACCATATTGCTGACATGTTCGAGGTATTTCGATCTTGAGATATTTTCGGGGTCCTCAATTCCCATATCAAGGAGACTAGGTAGCCTCGGGCTATTCGACTGTCCCTTGTTGTTATCGGGTACGATTTCCCATCTATGACCTTTCTCATACATAATAAGTGCAAATTCTTTGTTCATGTTCTGTACGACTGCACGGAGTCGGGTTGCGTATCCGTTTAGCTCAGATAGCTTGAAGAAAGGATCGCGGTATGTGCCTTCAAGGGCAGACCTCGTGAGGGTCTGATATTGCTGGCTTATGCCCATCAAATAGAACTGCAGCTCCTCTTTGCCGATGCGAGGCTCCCCAAGTCTGTCACGCTGCGCTCGGCTTTCCGATATTGCCCTTTTCAGGTCATCCTGCAGAGATGGGAGTTCTGAACGAATTTGGCGTAAAAGAACTTGACCGAGCTTCGTACGTAAGGCATCGATACCAACATCAACGCGAGGTATAGATGCCCATACACCTTCGGAGAAAAACTTTCGTTCCGCTTCGTCCCTTTCTGCATCTGAGCTATCACGCATATGAAAATCTCGGTTCTTCACCACATGCCAGCCGAGCCGGAGGTTAACTAGCTTGTTTTTGGCCAGATCAACATAGCTCTGCTCTCCTTCTCCCCCTGCATCTAAAGTGTCAGGCTTAGTGATGATACCTAGAGTCCGATCGCCCTGAGGATCGATTTCTCGAGCGTATTTGAGGACAATCTGGTTTGCGCGGTCGTTCTTTGCGGATATGACTGCGAGTATAATACTTCGCGGGTTTTTCATGTAGGACGTTACAAGCTCCTTAACTGTTTCGACATCCTTGAGGCTTTGCTTCTCGTTCTGAAAATGTATTAATCCGGGAAGGTCGACAATCGTCAGAGGCGAGCGATCGGGACCACTGATCTCGATCTGAAGAACGTCGTCGGAGAAAGCATTGGCGTTAGAGAGTCGGGATCCTGCCTGCATGCGCTTCCTCGCCTCTTCAATTAAAGAGGGGAATTCGTCTGCGGAGGTAAATGACTCCTGAAATTCGCTGAGGTGCTGTTTCTCTGCTGGGCTTCGCGAACTTCCAGGCTTGATGGTGCTGGAAATACGCTTGTAAGGAGTCCTGCGAAGCGCTAGTTCTGTCGCGAAAGTTGTGCACAGAATATCCTTCGTTGGAAAACGTAGTCGGGTAAGGCCTTCCAGAACAGAACTCTTTCCCGATGATTGGTCGCCACACACGATGAGCTGTGGAAGACCTATGTGCCTGCTAACGCCTTGAGCCCGGAGCTCATCGATGGCGTTCAGAAGTTGAGCTTGCTCCTTGGAATGAAGCTGATCAAGCGATGTATCTTTTAAACTGTCTGTAGCCATTGCTGAGAGAACTGCGATTTACGAATGCTTATTTAGGGTTTTAGAGGTTAGAAAATCGAGAACGGAAACGGAGAAGAGCTCTGTAATAACGGTGGGACAAATATGGGAGATTTGAGTACAAAATTTAGTTTCTTACGAGGTCGCTATGGGCTGTACATAAAGACGCCGCAGCACTGACAGTCTCCACGGGTATTTTAAACTCTAGGCATAAAACGTTTTGAACTCAGCCCCTCATGCCCAGAGCCAACAAGTTACACGTACTTCAGCGGGTACGGAGTAGCCAGGGGCGTCCCGCATGTGGCCGTGACCGGGTATCTGCCGTCTTTTGCCAATAATCCAAGCCACTTATTTCTCTCAATACTCAGAAATAGAATGTGAAGGCGAAGACACTTGGCATGCGTTAGTAAACAAGCCGCTAGTGGTTCCCATGAGTCTAGGGGAGAGTAGATGAATCCGTTTAGAGACCCACTGTGTCCAAGTGAGGTTAATATGTTATGGTGTCTTTTTTAGCTTGTACCTCCAACAGATATTGAACAATTATACATCCGCCTCAGCGGTAAAAGTGAAACCCCTATGTCGTGACCGCTGATAGTCAATTGGCCTATCGTTTCTTACCTATAGTCGCACTTAGGTGTGGGCGTGTCGCAGATTACGGGTGGCGTTGTGGAAGCGCTGACTGAAGCGCGGGGGCTAAACGCACTGACCTGGAGTTGCTGTGCCGCAAAAGCTGCAGCGTCAAGGCTCTAGGCTCGGAGTAATCTAACTTTCTACGGCAGGCGCTCTCGGTAATTAGTCGCATGGATCCAGAAATGTACATGTATTGGGCTCTGGTGTATCTGGATGGCAAGGCAGTTCTGATGAGAGAGATGGTGTTAAACTGGAGTTCATGAGGTGATGGGATTCCAGTGTGGCCAAAAATTACGCGTTTTAAAACG
>KV748564.1:0-74344 GCA_001692915.1 Glonium stellatum | reverse complement strand
TGCCGGCGGGTTGGTGCTGGTGTACATTGGTTTGTTTTGGTGAGGTTCGGGAGGTTCAGGCTGGTTTGGGGTCGTCGGTGAGGGAGGGAGGTCGGTCGGTCGGTCGGGAGGTCGGTCGGGAGGTCGGTCGGTCGGGAGGTCGGTCGGTACCTGGATCTGGGTTGGGTGGGTTAAGCTTCCTGCCGCGCCGGAATTGGCCCGGGTTCGTTGTTGGTTAAGCTTCTGCCGAGCGGATCTGGTTCACTCAAGCTTCGGGCGCGCCCCAGCTTGGCTGGTGGGGAACCCCGGTTTATATCCTGTCGAGTGCTTGGCTGGGTTGGGGTCTGTGCGTGGGCTGATATGTCACGTGCGTGCGTGGTTCGTTTCGGGAGAGCTGGCGTGCTGTGTGCTGTGTGTCTCGGCCTGGGTGTCTAGGGTGTGGTGGCCAGTCGGGTGGGAGGTATTGGTGATGAGGTCGGCGATGGAGGGTATTTAGGGGTGTGGGGATTGGCTGGCGGGGTTGGAAGGCCGGGGGGTTTGCCGGATGCACAGCTGATACGGGTGTGGTTTTGGCTGAAATTGCTGCATCAATCGATAATTCGATAGCGCTGACACGGTCGTGAGATGAGCCGAGGTGGACACGCGTCTCAGCTTCAGCCTGATCTGGCGTCACTGGCTCTCTCCGAGTTTAAAGTTTAAAGGTATGGAAGCCACAGTTCGGTGAGTGGAAAGAGATCTCGCGCAATTCTCCAAGTTCGAGATTTTTGCATTGGATTGGATCACATTTTCCCATATCGACAGCTAGTCTATATGTATGCATATGCAAATGCATGACCGTGGAAGATTTCGTATTCTCGCACCGGGGAACAAGCCACATTAAGTTAGTCTTCGCTCTCGATATATGACTGGAACATTCATGTAATCTTGACTTCGCACCATCTTAGCTTTAGGGCGTGCAAAAAGCAGTCATGAGGTTGGTTATATTGGGCTATCAAGAACAGCAGTGCAAAGACAGACAAGACAGGCGCACAGTTTCAGAGTTATAATCTCAAAGCTTAGAGTAACGGCAGACTGGCCTGCCAATGGTGAAGACTGGATTCAATCATCGATCTATACAGGTTCAAAAAGAGGGTTTTCATAACGGGATATGCTTAATAATACCTCTAGCAAAGCATTCGAGCCACGAACACTCATGTAAACTGGATAAACTGGATAAACTGGTTGCAATCTCTAGCTCAACACCAATCATTGACGCTATGTTACCCGACAAGCCTAGTGCCAGAAGCGATACAACGGAAGCACAACTGCCATAAACCCAGGGAATCACCGACGAGCCGCTCTCCTCACTCCGCTACACTCCCCTCTCCAGTCTCTCCCGACTCTATCCCTCTCGCTAACTCTTTCGGTGCGCCGCATACTTCCATGAAGAAGCCATCTGAGAGTTCTATCTTTGCACGGCCTGAGGGAGCCACATTGCAGAGGCGCGGCACAGAAAACCATGGGTTTAGGATTGAGGATAGAGGCCAGTGGTGCGAGTCGTCGATCTTCTCTCATTTAAACATCACAATGCATTGTGGTCCTAAGGGGGTGGTGGCTTATTTTCCGTGTCGGAGTGGTCTAAAAAGGTAAGAAGGCGTAGCGAAAGCTCAAAGTAGAACACGAGAAGTAGAAAGATGGTTGAGGTATAAACGACGGAGGGATTGGACTTGTTTCTGGACTCGTTTTTGGACTTGAAGATCCGAAAGATACAAATAGTTAGAAAATTAAAGGCTATAAGCTACTCGATGAGGCATTCCATGGTTAGTTTTAGGTGAAATAAGCACATTATTAGTATTGATCTCATATCAAACTGCATTTCGCTGCATAATCCACAACCTAACAAACATGGAAGATGATCAGAGTTATTAAAGTCACGGGATTGGTAATGTCTTCTGATTGCTAGAAGGGCAAGCGGAATTTATGCTTCACATAAAGAATCCACTGTCATGTGTAACAAGACCGATATTTAGACCCAACCTGATAGTCCTTTGTAAACGCCTCCACAAAATCCTCAGGTCTAATTGGCCATATGGGCCGTTGAGAAACCCACATAGATGTTCTCGGAAAATATCTCGACTTTCAAAACGTACCCGATTCTTTGGTGCTGATTCTCAAGGTCGGACACTACGACACGGTTAGAATCCTCAGCAAAAACAAGATTCATGTGAACCAAAGCCGGACCTTGGTCGTTGTGCATCCTACGGTCACGCGCGAACCAATCGTAGATCTGAAAACAGGAAGGGACGGTTTGCGTAACATTCGAGCAAGCGGTCAAGCCGATTAGGATCCCAGACAAGATAGAGGCATACACCATAGTAGATGGCGAAGTAGATGACGAAATAGAACCGTGATTGTGGACTCGTAGGCAAGAGGAGTTGGTCGGAAACAGATTTGACGATTAGATATACATCGTGAAAAGGAAGGTTCAACGGCCCTTAAGTAGTCAAACTAGAGTGGCGGGGCAGAACCCCGGATGTCAGGTAAAGGGACGGTTGATGGATGTCAGACATGTTTGATGAAGATACAGTTGATGGGCGTCTGTGGTTAGTTAATGGGCATCTGTGGTTAGTTGATGGGCGTCTGTGGGCAGTTGACGGGCGTCTGTGGGCAGTTGACGGGCGTCTGTGGGTAGTTGACGGGCGTCTGTGGGTGCCGGTGGGCGCCCGCGGGTGCCGATAGGTGCCTGTGTGTTGATGAGCACCCGTGGGTGTTGATGGATGCCTGCGGGTGTTGATGGGCGCCCGCGGGCGCTTTGGACGTCTGTGGGTGTTGACGGTTTCCCAACCTTGGACGACTATCGCTAGTTAACGGCTGCTAAGCCTGACCGACTATCCCTAGTTAAGGGCTCCTAAGCTTGGACGACTATCCCTAATTGATGGCTCCCCAACCTTAGTAGACGGCTGCTGACACATCATTTGCTTTTCTCAAAACAACACCACTCTCTGCAATTCCGAAAATATCGTTTAAAAATCAACTCATTATGTTCGAATAATGAAATACAAATACCCTTTCTAATACAGTGCGCATAAACGGAGAATCGAAGGGATGTACTAGAGAATTTTTCACAACTCCCGACAGACAAAAAAATTTACCTCTCGCGAACAACGGGCATGGAGACAAGGGGAAAAGGAAGGTCATAGAGAAGATGTACACTCTGTTAGTGGGAAAACCACGACCCGGAAATGATAAAGCACCGGCGGAAAGATGGAGGAGCCCTAAAAGTGAAGGGAAGATAATTAGTTATGCGGTTGAACAATTAAATATTAGGGATGGGTG
Source organism: Glonium stellatum (assembly GCA_001692915.1). Classification (NCBI taxonomy): domain Eukaryota; kingdom Fungi; phylum Ascomycota; class Dothideomycetes; order Gloniales; family Gloniaceae; genus Glonium; species Glonium stellatum. The sequence continues at coordinate 71,050 of KV748564.1, read as the reverse complement.
GATGTATGTCTAGATGGATATGGTGTGTGTATGTGTGTGTGTGTGTGTGTGTGTGTGAGTAAAAGATAATTCAGACCATAGTGGGAGAGATTACAGCATTCAAATTTCTATTTTAGCTCCAGAGATGGCTTCTGTCCAAGTAAAAGAGTGAGACAAATGGCTTGTGCAGAGAGCCACTGCCATCAAACTGCTAAAAGTGCGACTATGCAACCATTCGACTGAGCGACGAAGTTGAATAGAGCATAGCTAAGAGTGGGGAGAGTGGGGTTAACCGATGCTATGGCAGTAGAAGAAGAAGTGCGGCAGCGAAGAGCCAGAGAAAGATGTGGGCTACGGAGCTGCCAAGCTAAATCTGGCGATTGGGGATAACTGCCGCTAAAGCTCAGAACTTCCTACAAATACTATTTACATTCATTGTTTAACACCGCTTTTGAATGCGTCTTCCGATTAGTTGTCTTAAATACTAGCCTTCTTATATCTACTCCAACAGTCTCCTCTATCAACAGCGGTGCGCCTCACATAAAGCCACCAACACCAGATGCAAAATCCGAGAAGATATCCAGTGGGAATGCATCCGCGATTGCCTCATACCCTGCGACGTTCGGATGGAGATAATCTCCCGAGTTGTATTTCGAATTAAGTTGGGACGAATTGTCTGGGTCTCGCACAATTCTGTCGAAATCTATAACTGCATCAAACACACCACTATTTCTGATCCACGTATTCACCCGCTGTCGTGTCGCCTCGCGCGTCGGGTCGGAGTACGGCTGTATCGAAGAGTTGGATGCGCCAAAAGGCGTGATAGTTGCAGCGAAAATAGGGATACCGAATGTATGGACGCGCATGACGATTTGCTCGAAGGCTGAAATTAGCTGGTCGCCAACAAGCTTTTGCGCGGCTGCGGTTGTGTCGGCGGTGCCAATGTCGTTTACGCCTTCGAAGATCATCGCATACTTGACCCCCGATTGCGCGAGCACGTCCCGGTCAATTCGGCCAAGGGCATTTGGTCCGAGTCCATCCTGGAGTATGCGGTTACCACCCGCAGCCTGGTTAGCCACGGCAATGTTGGATGTGTCTTCATTCTTTTGCATCCTCGCAAGTACGAGATCGGGCCAGCTGAGAATGGTTTAGCATGTACTAGTTCCAGCGAGTTATGTGGAGGCATAAAGATAACAACTGAAAAGCTTACCGGTTATTTTTATCCGTGTCACTACCACGACCATCAGTGATACTATCTCCAACAATAGCGAACGTGCTAGAGCTAGAGCTAGCCCATGCTTCCACAGCGCTAAGGAAGTACCTACAATATGCGTACGTGAGTAAAGCTAAATGTTAAGGTAAGTGGAGAAAACACACCAATGTGCGGCGCCCTGGAGCGAGGGGTCGGTCATGTTAGTATCATTAACATGATTGCCAAACGAGAACCAAGACGTTGTACGGCTGCCGGGATGGGAGGTGATGTAATTCGTCTGTTGGCCCTGGGCGAGATAGATGGTGACCGTCAGCATCGACTGTGGCTGTACGGAAAAATTTATAGGATCTGAAACGACCAGGGCACCGTTAGGGACGGTAAACGAAGTGCTTTTACTGAAGGTAACCGTCTGAAGAGTGCTTGGCTGGATGGCACTTGAGCCTGCAGTGCCATTGGCAGGGAGGGCAACAGTGACAGCAGTGATAGGGAGGTTAGTCGTGCCAAAGGCATTAGAAATTCGGAGACGAATCTGCCGTGCGCCAACGGATACATGAACGGTCTGACGGATGGTCGAGTTGAAAAACACTAAATTAGTCTGATTCTGTGGGCTAGAGTAAGTTTATCATTGCTCCACGTGATAGGAAAAGTAGGAGAAACGTACAAAGGGCACCGGGGGAAGATTGGCAGGCTCTGTGAGCTGTGGCATGGATGTCCATGTGTCGATCCAGTGCCCATCGGGGATAGAAGGCTTGATCAAAGAATAGTGATGTTGGGAGGCTTCGGCACTGTACAAGATGGCCCACAGGAAAACAGCAATCAGAGCAAGACGAGATATGAGATGAGGAGTGGCCATTGTGTGCTACCAGGTCGAGCCAAGGTCGACAAAACCGGGTCGACCGTAGGATATTCATAGTGGAAGCGTGCCTGACCCTAGATGATCGACAATATTGAGGAGGCTCTCTAGTAATGAGGAGCAAATCAGTAGAATCGCCATGTGCGGGTATAAATTGAGGTGTGGCTAAAGTGGTAAATCCCGGGGTCGGTGGAGAGGAACGGCTAAATATGGATACCTCAGCGATATCTAAACCTATACGTGTGGAGAAGACTTTTAGTATGATGGAATTTCCACCTAACGGTCAGTGCTTGCATTCACTTTAGCCAGCAATAGAGTTAGAGGATATGGTTTGTACATGAGGTAATAGTAGTATTGCCACTGTGTCTTACTATGCAATACGCTTGCGGAAGTGGGGATCAACCCATCAAGTTCGGCTCCGTTTCCCCCGAACCTATAATTTAGAGGGGAAGATTTAATTAATAATTCCCCATGACGCGTTCATATTATGCTGCTAAGGTCTGTCTCGGATTTTCTAGGAGTTGTTTGCAAGTTTTGCTTCAGCAAAGTCGGACTAAAACGCCTATTGTTATTCTGCACATGAGGTCGTACACTCTTTCTAAGCCATGAAAGTGCAGAGGAAGGCCTTCCAACTGCCAATTATTCTAAGGACCTGCCATATCCGGGCGGTATGTCATAGATATATCTCCAGTACGATCATCTTGATCATTTTGTAATGCATAGTATGAGCTAATTTGCATTTGCTGTAACACTTCGGAGCCCTTGAGTTGTGATTTGAGTAAATGAAAAATCTCGGTATCATGAACGCAATATAAATTTTGGTTTGCATGTGGTTTGCATGTGTTCGCATAGATGGTGTGTGGTTGGAAGTTGGGGTCAAACTGTTTGCGGGATGTTCATGCACTCGCACGGGCCGAGCTTGGCCCGAGACATTCAGAACCTCACCTCCAGGCTCCATCATCACCAAACTCAGTTACGCAATCCTACATCTCACCCAAAGGCCTTTGTGGAGCTACCCAGCACGTTATCTAAGCAGCATACATAGGAAGTCTACCCGCCTCGATTTCTATCTTCCCAGGTCGACGCCACCGCATCTTCAAGTTCTCCGATAAGCGCGCTCATCATGAAGCCCGTGGTGTCTGCTACGAATGCATGGACATGGTATGTCCTATCCTCTTCGAAAGGCTATATACCTATAATCATGTTGCTAACTTTACATCAGCATTGTCGTGTCCATGTTTGCAATCGTCATTTTATCTATCATCGGCGCGCTCTTCAAAGTATGGTTCCTACGCCGCTACCTCCCGCCATTATCCGATATATTCACCGTGTCGAAAAATTCAAGAACTATACAAGCTAACACGTCTCTACTCTAGTCAAATAATCACACCATGATGGGTTCCAAAAAAGATCCGGAAGACGGTGGCGCTGTTGCCGCGGCCGTTTTTGGTGCCGTTGCTGTATACGCTGTATGTTCAATTGTTCCACCAAGCAATTCAAACTTTTATAATTAGGCGTTTGGTCACCTTGAATAAAAAACTAACCATCTTTTAATATTTAGGGGTTCCTCATTTTTTGCGCTAGTCAAGCGTGGCTACACATCCGAGAGAGTCGGCGGGGTGCGATAACGCTGTCATAGTCCGCCCTTGTTAGGGGGAAAAAGAGAAAGATAGTCAAAGAGTCACAGTTTCTTATGGGACCACAGAAGCTACCAAAGTGGGAGGTACACGATCGGTCGATATGGCGTTTATACGGTTGCTGGATGGGCATTTGTAGATATTATTTCCTAGCAAGCGCGTGCCTTGGATTCAATCCTGTACACATTAATATTTCTAGAATAAGATCTTTGTGTGATATATGCTTGTTAGTGGGCTCTTTCCTAAGACTGGGCGTATGCCATGCTTTTCATGAGTGCTGGAGCCTGGCGGTTAGACTGTACATGCAGCGACTAGCTATCCTTTATCCTTTTAATCGTTCCTAGGCCCATGCGCTTAATGCTGTTTCCCTAACTCCATATGAAACCAATACTTCAACCATAAATAGCATTAACGCCAGCAATGCAGAATGCCCCATCACTTCATCCTTTCGTTGCTTACCATCACAGAATCCGTGTATCATGGCTATCCTTCTTCGTCGCTACCATCCGTGCTTTGCTCTAGCAACTTACTCATGTAGGGCCCATCAAGGAAATATCCCAATTTTGCGTAATAACTCCTGACTCCAACCCCTGAGATAACCGCGATCTTCTTACTACAGTGCTCATCCCTTGCGATCCTTTCGGCCTCTTCCATAAGCAATGTTCCATATCCTTGATGCTGGAATTTCCTCGGATCACGTGCGTGTACTGGCACGGCAGAGCCATATACATGTAATTCTCTTACTAGGCTCGTTGGCTGTCCCGTCAACTCTGGCCGGAACGTGTGCGTCTTGCTGCATTGACGAAGACGCAGTAAGGCAATCAAGATATCCTGCTTGGGATCTTCGTATGCTAAAAAGGTCTCCCAACCCCCGTTAGCAACGTAATCTCGCCGCACAAGTTCAACCTGTGAAGGCCGGATCTTATTTTTGACTTCGTTGATTCCGACTTCACGCGTGCGGACATCACGACACGTCGTCCCAAAATCTTTCATACGTGCCAGCGCCAACTCACGTAGATTGCCGTTCTCAACGCCCGAAGTGACCAGCGGCATCGGAATGTCGCGTTGCACACGGTAGATACGGGTCCAGGGAGGGATAAGCGCGAGGATTCGCGCGACGAGGTCGATAAGCGCGTTCGGCGTATAGTTCTTATAGCGACCGGTGCGCCATAGCTCGTACAGGCCCGTGCCACGAATGACAAGCGTCGGGTATATTTTCAGGCCATCGGTGCGGAAAGCTGGGTTGCAGAAGTATTCGACGAATTGATCGAGGTCGCGCTCCATGCCAACATTAGGTAGATCGGGCATCATGTGGCTCACGACCTTGAATCCAGCATCTTTAGCTAGGCAGAAAGTTTGAGCAACCGCGGCGACTGTGTGTCCACGGTTGGTGTCCCGGGCAACATCTTCATAGAGGGATTGGACACCAATTTCAAGACGTGTGCAGCCGTATCGTAGCATAGCGCTCAGATGCTGGTCGAGACAATAGTCCGGCCTAGTCTCAATGGTTATACCCACGCACTTAATATTGCTCATTTCGCCTGCCGCAACAGCTTCGTCCACGTTTTTGGTTTGGTACCCGCTGAGGGCATTGTGTAATTGCGAGATAAATTCGTCTCTGTAGCTTTCTGGGAGAGACATAAATGTGCCGCCCATTATAATGTACTCGACTTTATCGACACTATGTCCCAAAGCTTTAATTTGATCTACCCGGCCGCGAGCTTGCTCATAGGGATCATAGCGAGCGCGGATGGCACGCATAGATGTCGGCTCATAGCCCGTGTACGATTGAGTTGAGTATTCAAAGTCAGAATCTGGTCCACCAGGACAGTATACGCAAATGTTTCCCGTGTACGATATGTGTGGACATCGGTGGGGTTTGCACATTACTGCCACAACAGCAATGCCCGAAGAGGTTCCTGCAAGATCATTAATATCATGTGTTTGTTTTATTTCAAAAGCGCTATTCGTACGTATTGGTTTCGCTATTAGCTTAGGAAGGATGTATTTTTTATAATGTTCTGGAACCGCCGCAATAATCGCAGTCAGTGGAGGCTGGGTCTTAAGGTAATGCTTCTTTGCTATTTGCCCTCGAAGAGCATTTAAATTCAGGTCTTTCTTTGGCTTAGAGCCATCTGCCTGCGCTTCATAGTCTTGGATAAGGGCACTCGCAATATCGGCGCACGCCCGCATATATCGCTCATTCTCCGGTGGAAGCTTGACATTTTTTGGTAATCGGTTTTTAGTCCTAGTTTCAGTCAGAGTTACGGTAGCCATCTTGATTATGCACAAGAAGATCTCTAGGCCGTTTTCGGGGATATTGAGACTGTCATGGGTGGTGCATGGTCAATACCCTCGGGTTGTGACTCTCAAAGCTCTGCATCCAAAACTTTGGCGAGATTTCCCGGAGAAGCGCCGCTGACCTCGCACCTCCTCTCTAACCCATCCACTAAGCCGAGTTCTCAATCGCCCCATAACTATCCTCAAAGTCTGCTTTCGTGGCAGGCATACTGTCACGATGCAGGCAATTCGACGTCCTCTGAGCTCCGCTCTACACAAAGCCGCATGTCGGCAAGGTTATGCCACGGCGTCTTCGCAATACGCCGAGACCATTAAGAACCTCCGCATCAACAGTGATACCAAAGTCATATACCAAGGCTTTACGGGAAGGCAGGGATCGTGAGTAGTATCTTTTTGAGCTTTGGCTATGGCGGTGAAGCTAATCCACGTCTAGATTTCACGCCCAGCAGGCAATTGAATATGGTATGCGATCCACCCATATGCGCTTTCGATAACACAGATAGCGCCAATTAACCTTCAATAATAGGCACGAATGTTGTCGGAGGCACAAACCCCAAAAAGGCTGGACAAGAACACCTAGGCAAGCCCGTCTTTGCGACTGTATCCGACGCAGTCAAGGAAACCGGAGCTACTGCCTCAGCTATCTTTGTACCGTACGGAGCATTACAAGCATAATTTATAGTAGTGATACTGTGGCTGATGGAGTGCTAGACCACCTCTTGCGGCGAAGAGTATCGAGGAAGCACTTGCAGCAGAGATTCCATTAGTCGTAACGTAGGCGCAGAGGTACTCTCAAATTAGACAAGGCTAACAGCATAATACAGGATCACAGAGGGTATTCCGCAACATGGTAATAACATAGTTCTCAAATGTTGAGATAGGCGCTGACTGACTCAGATATGGTTCGCATCACGGATATGCTCAAATCACAGAACAAGACACGGATGGTCGGACCGAACTGTCCAGGTATCATTGCGCCGGTAAGGGTTTTAAAGCTGTCATACCCAGTGGTAAAAGCTACTAACATAGTTGTTAGGGTCAATGCAAGATTGGTATTATGCCTGGTTTTATCCATAAGCGCGGCCGCGTTGGTATCGTCTCTCGTTCCGGTACTCTCACCTACGAAGCCGTTAATCAGACTACGCAAGCTGGCCTTGGACAGTCTCTTGTCGTCGGTATCGGAGGTGATCCCTTCTCCGGCACTAATTTCATTGACTGCCTCAAGGTCTTTCTAGAAGACGAAGAGACAGACGGCATCATCATGATTGGCGAAATTGGCGGCTCGGCGGAAGAGGATGCTGCAGAGTTCCTAAAGGAATACAATACTCAAAATAAACCTGTCGTCAGCTTTATTGCCGGTATTTCGGCGCCACCTGGAAGGCGAATGGGCCACGCTGGTACATTTTGAACATTGATAACAAAATACGGACTTTATATGCTAATACTGAGTTAGGTGCCATTGTTAGCGGAGGGAAGGGAGACGCCAACTCAAAGATCAACGCTCTTGAAGCCGCAGGTGTCGTCGTCGAACGCAGCCCTGCTTCCCTTGGCAAGACCTTGTATAGCGAGTTTGTGAAGCGGGACTTGATATAGTTGCAATAAAGGGGTATGGGAATGAACGGATGACGAAGCACTTTGGAAGTTGAGTTTTTAGTTTGCTGGCGCTATTACTCTGTCTTTGGCAGATTGTTGCGGCGGCTAGAGCGAATGTTTGGCTGTATCATGCATTATACACCTCACGACGTCGGTTCCGTCCTTGTACATTTAGTCATTTAGAGCAACTTGTACCGTCTGCGGCCGCGCAGGAATCAAGTGCATTGTACTGGAAGAATCCCTCTGAGCAATTTTATGAGAATGGCATGAAAATTATCTAGAAGCTCTGCTGAACGAAAATTGTCAAGCTCACCCACATACTACAGGAGCTCCTCCGCCGGAGCTAGAGCATGGCCCTTGCGCAACCCAAGCGGAAGTGAGCCCTGCCAGTATTGCAAGCTCTAAGACTATGCCCACCATCTGCCAGCACCACAATCCAACTTTCACCGCTCCCTCGCCGGCATCATGCTCTCCGGCATTCTAATCTTCAATCAAAAGGGCGAGAACCTCATCTTTCGCGCTTTTCGCAATGATTGCCGCCCTCGCCTTGCCGACGTCTTCCGCATCCAGGTCATTTCCAACGCCCAAGTTCGCTCACCTATCCTAACACTTGGTTCCACGACTTTCAGCCATGTCAAACATGAGAATATCTATTTGGTCGCTGTCACGAAAAGCAATGCGAACGCTGCCCTCGTCTTCGAGTTCCTATATCGCTTGGTTGGGCTTGGGAAAGCATATTTCGGGAAGTTCGACGAGGAGGCTGTGAAGAATAATTTTGTTCTTGTGTATGAGCTGTTAGATGGTGCGAAGACAACACCGCTGAGACCTATATGACTGTCCGGTCTTCAGGCTGATTTGCTCTAGAAATCCTCGACTTCGGATACCCTCAGAACACAGAAACGGACACACTCAAGATGTACATTACGACAGAAGGAGTCAAATCGGAGAGGGCAATGGTATGTTACACCCAGGCTGGGGCAGTTTCATGGCACTAAAAGCTAAATCGTACACAGGAGGACTCGTCCAAGATTACAATGCAGGCTACCGGCGCTCTATCCTGGCGGCGAGCAGATATCAAATACCGCAAAAACGAAGCATTCGTTGATGTTATCGAAGACGTCAACCTCCTCATGTCCGCAACTGGCACCGTTCTGCGCGCCGATGTCAACGGTCAAATTGTTATGCGAGCCTATTTATCGGGGACCCCCGAATGCAAATTTGGACTTAACGATCGCCTTACTCTTGGAGAGGATAACCTACAACAACCTTCAGGGAACAGGGCTGGAACAAAAGCAACTCGTGCTGCAGCTGGGAGTGTGACATTGGAGGATTGTCAATTCCATCAGTGCGTGAAGCTGGGAAAATTCGATACGGACCGAATCATCTCCTTCGTACCTCCGGACGGCGAGTTTGAATTAATGCGATACCGAGCAACAGAGAATGTGAACCTACCATTCAAGGTTCACGCAATAGTCAACGAAGTTGGCAAGACGAAAGTCGAGTACAGCATAGCTATCCGTGCCAATTATGGGAGCAAACTCTTCGCAACCAATGTTGTTGTACGCATCCCAACCCCTCTCAACACAGCCCGCATTACAGAGCGTACATCACAAGGTAAAGCGAAATATGAACCTGAGCATAATAACATTGTGTGGAAGATTCCTCGTTTTACGGGCCAGAGCGAGTTTGTGTTGAGCGCTGAGGCGACCTTGACTAGTATGACAAACCAGAAAGCATGGAGCCGACCACCATTGAGCCTCAGTTTCTCATTGCTCATGTTTACGAGTTCTGGCTTGTTAGTTCGATATTTGAAGGTATTTGAGAAGAGCAACTATAGTAGTGTTAAGTGGGTGCGATACATGACCCGCGCAGGTAATTATGAGATACGGTATGTACCCTTCACTCCTTCACTCCTTCACAGTATTCAATTTACCTTAAAACATATTTACTAACTATTTTCATAGATTCTGATTTCACCAAAGCTTCTTGGTTTTCATGAATTTATGAGAGCGTGTATAGTACATTCGGCATATCTGAGCGTTTTTTTCTAGCTGCATCTCGCAGGAGTTGCTTGTAGAGATCATTCGTGCCTATTCAACCCCAATAATTCGCAATAAATATTTTATTGATCCGCAAATGGAATCAACCAGTCTAGAAGCGCCCTACTGTTCAAGCAACACATTTAGTGACTACATATGGCTAGTTAAACAGCATTCTCTAAAAGTTGGGTCGTCGTCTGCATCATTTACCTCTGTTATACTTCCAAATTCGACTCGTTCGTTGATATAATCAATGCAAAAGACATTGATTAGCGTGAAAACATGATCTTTTCATTTATATATATTGTTACATCATCGAATTTCATCAATACTGCTTAAATTTTTTATACTACAGACTAACATGAATCATTGTTTCTATCCTCAATTCTCCCATTTCAAAAGCAATACGCAGTCCGATAGTCTTGCCTCTAGCATCTACCGCCCAACCAACGCTCAGTACGCTCCGCCCCGCCTCTACGAACTTAGAGGCGCATTCTGCAACGCCGCACCATCCTTACACCCTCCGAGCCATGCGACCTAGCATCTCCGCTAGAGCAAATTGTGGAGCAGGTGAGAGAAGCGGGGATCCTTAGAGCAGGGCAAGAAACGCTTCAACTACGGCTTGTCGAGGCAAAGAAGAATCTTGCAAGTACGAGGAAGAGGGTATTTCGAAATCTGTTCCTGGATAACTAGTGGTTTAGTAAGAAAGGCCTGCTGCTGAAAAGGGTGATTGAGAGTTTGAAGAAAAGGGTCAATGGTTTAGAGGACAAGGTGAGACGGATTACAGGTAGGTATCTAACGAAAACTAGCTAATATATGATTATGAGGACTTGCTGAAAGTAATTAACTAGGACTATCAGCGCAAGAGAGTTGATAATGAGGATCCGAAGAGTCGTACACTAGATGAATAATGAGTAGTATGTTAACAAGTCCTTCCGAGTAGCTCTTACTACCATATAAGTGTTCAGCATAAAACAAATTGACATTCGTCAACTCTTAGCATATTTAGCTATAAAATCTTCTACTCTATATTTCTTACCCCACACTTCGTTATACCAATATACTAAATTAAAAAAGATGCTCCGCAAGCCCAAGCCTTATCCTTTGTCATGTCTCCCATACCTAGAACCACAATAATCTCATGGAGTCCCGTCTTCAGCGAATACATTGCCGGCCGCCGTAAGCAGTTAGCCGAGCACTTTGTCATCGTGAAAGGGTACCATTCTAAGGGGGTGGCCGGTTAATTGGATACGCCCAAAAGCCGATTGTAGAAAAACGAGTCCAGGTTCAGCTACTCGAAAAATTTGAAAGATCTGAAGAATGGAGTAGGTGGATTCACTAAGGATATTAAGAAAATCTGGGCTTGCCGGAGAAATCTTGGGACTCCAAGTATTGTTAGAGTCCTGATAACCCGAGATATGCAAAATTTCACGGTGTTTAGGTTGTGTACGATTTACAAAGGTTTATGGGCCCACGCCTACACTACCCATTGTCAATATATCAAAGGTACTTACAAAGATTTAAGCATGACCTTACAGATGCAACAGGCTTTATTCACAAGTAAGTTCCTAGAATGGATGAAATGAAAAAAGCTAAATGGCCAAGGCCCAGCTCAAAGCGACTTAGATTGAGTGCGTCCACCAGTTCAGAATTATGCGTTAATGACCGTACTCTTTAGGTTACAAGGGTTTTACAAATTTACCCTTTGGGATTTCCTGCGGAATCGCTCTCTGAAACTAAAAGTTATACTATCACATAAACTTCAGTTTCCTGTGAAGGACTTTTGAAGACATCTATAGCAAATCAATAGCAAATCAAAACCTGCCCCTCTGCCAGCTCGCTCCCACAAAGCATATGCAAAAACGGTCTGGTCGTAAATGCCCCTGTAATTAAGAGGTATTCCCTGTTCCAAGAGATGGAAAACGGAGGCATAGAAGACTTCGTTACTTATAGCAACATGTATTGTAGTCCAACCGAGAAATCGAGAGCATGAGGCGTTTCGACGTCAAGTTCAGCCATCAATGATATTAAATTAGGATATTGGAGAAATTGGGGTCAATGGGAGAGCGGTATGGTCAAGAATCGTGAGTGTATCTTCCTGTCAGCTATGCTCATCCCTTCAGTGAGGTATTTACCTGTGCCGCATGCGTAGTGTGGAATAGCTTGAGCCTTTGGATCTCCTTTTCCACTACATCCAAAGGGGTCCACCTTTTTGCACATTGGACTATGTGACTTCTTCAGAATTCATCCGCTCTAGAAATATCCCTTATATTTTCTAATTGGTTAATGTGAGCCTCTAGCGAATCTACTCGCTGGACGTGTATCATGTAGGAAGAGACAAAAACGGATTGAGGCCCCTAAGGCATTCGCAAATAACAGTGCTTCGATGCTTGCGCCAGGTTCTTCAAATTTGCGGAATAGTGTACGTTCTTTACCAGCCATAGCACCCTCACAATTATTGATGAGTTAAAAAATTCATTGTAGGGGAAGGCCGAAGGATAGAGCCGATTCAGGATAACGCGTGTTTGTTGGTAGGTGTTATTTCTATTTCAGAAAGGATCTAAAGTTGGTGAACATAGCTGTATCTATGGACGCTAGGGATGCCGAGCGTGGAAATACTCCAAGGGAACGGTGTACCTTCTTCTTATCCCGACGATAATATGCTCATTTTCTATACTGAAGTCGACGCTGGTTAGTCATGTTCCTAAAGTAGAAGGGAGATGATTGAATGAATATCTACCTATAAAATAAATTCTTGGTGGGGTCTACGAGGCGGTCTCGAACGCCTATCTGGTTGTATTAAAAATGTGACACGGATTTAGACGGACTGAAGGAAGCTCTACGCACAACAAACAAATTTACCGTAGATTAGTGCTTCAGCGTATTATATACGCTGATGGCGACTGAAGCCAAAGTAAACCAGACCAATGGCACACTCCCCACTTTAGTACACTATATCCCCGCAAGGCTCTGTGTTCTTCTAGTTTTACTTGTAGGTTATCATGGCTATGTTTGGCACAGCATGCATCTACCTTCTCGTGCGATGCTTTGCGATGCGTCCACATTGCACATCCTGTCAACCTGGTCACCCCCTACGGTCCACCTATGATCTACACTCGATAACGTCCAAGTTTTGATCTCCCAATGCCGGTAAAGGTGCCTTTTTGGACCCAACTGTGTTTTCAATGACAATAGCGCTTCATCACAATGATTTCTGTCCATACTCTAACGTGACATTCGCTCCCGACGCCTTGGTCGCGAATCAGGAAACAAATAATGCTTGGTTACTGCCTGTCACCTCTGCGGGATGTATTAGGAAAAAGTTTCCCTTTGGTCTATGATCGCGCTATCATAGTGACTTTGGGGTTACTTCCGTCAACTGAGTACAAACTGCCTTTCTTAGCATCGATTTAATTACTCCTGAGTGGCCCAACAGTACCACACCTTGCCATTCACTTTAACCTTCAATGACTCGCCTCTCATTTGAAGCCATTATTACCCTGCTTATTGGTATTCCTTCTGTTGTGGCTGCATCGCTACACTTTGGGAGACTCGACGTAGCAGACGGCAGGCTATAGGTATATTATCTCTATATGCATCATGGGGCTACACACTTCTAATGTTTTCAGTAATAGAAGAAGAGAACGGAAGATTTGAATCGGTTCTCATCCGTGGCTCGTGTCAATCAACACTTTCAACATCTCTAGGCTCGTCAGTGATGCCGACCACAACCGTGATGCCGAAACTTCGTGCTGCGATACCAATGCAGCCATCCTCTTCGCCTCTCCCTGAGAAACCATCGTGTACCTTAGTATAACAGCTTCATTTAACCACGTAGGCTAGCTTTGATCATCCAAAACGAAATAGAAACCTGATGATAAGAGTGTCGGTTAGGAGTTAGTAGCTTGGATTTCAGCCAACATCTAGATACTTACATCGTTCGAGGTGGTAGACTGAATTCGTAATAGGCCATTTTAGAATAAGGGATATACGCTTGGAACATATGCGATATCCGCCTAATTGTGGTGTCCTTGCTGCGCTCTTGCGAATGATTCTGTATATAATTAGTCTGCAAGGGCTTCGGGAGTTTGGTTATAACTCACGTGGTGCGACAAGGACTCAACGGATAGCCCTTCCGCACACGTTATAATCAATAACACGGAGTTGGGCTAGGCGAAGCCTTTATTATGACTTCGTGTTCGTGATAGGACCTGAGTCCACTGTTAATTGCCAGTAGAGAACGATTTCACCTATCTAATTCTGCAACTTAAATTATTCCCGGATTTATTTTTGTCTTCTCAGTTTGCTCTGAACGGACATAGGGCGCTTGAGCCTAAGATTGCCCAAGTCGCTGCGGCGGGGCTACGGTGCACAGATAGAAACAGGCTGGGGGGAGCGGGCCGAAAATCTAGTGTCTAGGCATTGATATTAGGAAATAGCTTACTTCTGCCACCTATTGGCTGGACGGCGTTTACTTTGCTTTTCGAATAAGCGAGCCCCTGTCTGGATAGTAAGACCCAGTTATTTTACATATGGGCGATATTTACTTATAGGGAGGGCACCTGGCCCGTTCGTGGTACCCCTTTGGAACCATTGCTCCCTACGCTGGCAATCAAGCTGCTGCCCTGCAAGATATCTCCTCTCCAACTCCCTATCCAGAGCTCAATTGTCATAACTCTACTCAGCAACGGCGATGCTACAGCCTTTATCAAACCCGATGTACGACAATTCTATTATAAAGCGAAAGACTGCCGATTCAGAACCTTGTAGAGACACGGAGGGTTCACAACCGAAACACCCTCGCTTGGAGCTTAGGGATGCGTATGCAGGGTCTCCATCATCTTCCTCTGCAAGTACCCCAGGACGCCAAACTCCAGATAACCAAGGCCTCTCCAACTTGGGTACGACAACAGCGGATCGCCAAGGGCTAGAGCTGCAAAGAGTCGAACAAACGCAAACTGTCCTACCTCATATCTACAACCGAAAAATAGTTCTTGCTCCTCCTACCCCTGCTTCTACTCCTGCTTCTGCTTCTGCTCCTGCTCCTGCTCCTGCTTCTGCTCCTTCTGCTCCTCCTGCTCTTCCCGCTCTCCCTGCACCACTCGTTCCTGCCGCTGCTTTTACTCTCCCCGCTCCTTCCGTTACTTATCCTCATCCTGCTCCGCCACTAAATCAAATCTCTCACGCACCAGATTGGTGCCCGACAGCCCCTACAGCGCCTCCAAGATACGACCTTAGTCAACTACCTCAAAGGATTGCCCATCAAACACAGCCTGCTCAACAACCTGGCCAACTCTCTCAAACTCGTACTGCAATTTTTACAAACGATATATCTGAAGAGCAAGCAAGGAGCATCCCACTTATCCTACATTATGCTCGACCGATTAAATATGGCGAAGGAGGTGGAGTGACCTCGAAAGATGTTATGCAGACTACAACACTACGAATGTGTCAGTCGGTAGATGACTTTTTCGCACGAGTTTCGGAAAGTATTGGTGACAGGACTTGCTCCGTCATTAAAGGAGCTGTCCTAGAGCTTTCAACCGTTGGCTGTGCTCCATGGTTACCAAGGTTCATTCCAAGAGGAGACACGCTTGGCTGGAGACTTTTCCGTGATTCTATAGCCTTAGATCTCCAATCAGTGGGTAACACGATTGCGCAAGTGTCTGTGAAGGCGTATCTTGAAATGCCTACTGTTAAAAATACCGGATTCTATTTTGGTCATGGCCATAATGATCAATGACAATATTCACCTCACTTTTAAGACCTTCTCTTGTCTTTCCTCATTAAGCTCTTCGAACTTACCTTCACCACGAGTAGGACGGTTTAATGATTTTTAAAACTATTACACTCAAAATGTTCGGTGCAAGCGTCAATTATCGAAACTTATTCCCAATGTAAGATATAAATCGATAATACGAATCTCGCTTATCGCCATCTGGTAGTCGGTCTTCTGCTATTTTTTATACCCTTTCAGCTCGCAAACTCTATCTATGGGGCAGTAAAATTACGGCACGGTGCTTGTTTTATCGCCCAACAGCATTTTTTGCGAAATTTCGCCCGCTCTGGGATGGCCCGGCTACCGTACAGTTTTTGAACCCCCAGGGGCTCTTATATCTAAAGAATTATGAGTGAGAGATTTAAACCTCATTAGCATTCTTAGAGATCACTGGAACTGCTGTTGTGGTTATAAGCTAAGACGCCAACTCTCCGCAAGTAATCAGGGGTATGACTATACTGGTATACAATGCGACTCCCTACCCTCTCAAATTTCATGCGACAAGTTTCTTGAGCAACCTCTACCACATACCCGTCGACCAACGATGCACACCCGTATATAACTCCCAAACCATTATCGCTGAACGTGACATGTATCAAACTAAATGCTCCTTCTGACTTCCACAATCGTTCAGCACATCATGCTTACACACGTCATAAGCTCTTCAACATCCAACTCCCTCAACGACGGCGGCAGGTTCATCACTATTATTCACTGAAAGCATTGAGCTGTAGCTGTAGCCTTGGCTGTTCGTTAAGTCCCTGCTAATGGAAACGGAAAAACATCCATCTTCAATCAACGCCATCTACTGCCTTCGTGTTATGGAGCTGTTGCATTGGATTCGGGTTATGAAGTGGAAAGTAGCGCTCGTGCGGAGTAATTTGAGCCTTTTAAGAGCGCAAGGGGATCGGAGGAAGCGGTTACTCTCTGAGGCTGTAACTGACTGACTTAGAAGGCGGGCTGAGAGGTGAGGAAAGGAGCCCAAGGAGTTTTTTTAGGAGGGAGTGCCGAAATGGGCCAGTGTGCTGTGGATTTATTCTTGATTCTATATTTACTTTGGTATGTTAATACGTTCTATCCAAAGATTTCGTAAGGAGAATAGATAGATAAGATAACGAGTGTGCCTGATGATCTTTTCTGGTTAAGTTTGTTAATTGGAGGCACTCTGATAAGGCTTAGATCCCTGAGATGGTATGTAATTAAAGGAGAAACTAAGATGACAGAAGTATCTAATGTTTTTACTTCAGGAATGTGGTTGGATATAACAAATAGAAATGCAGCATAGGAACTAACAAGAACTAGAATGAGAAATATTCTATTGAGGATTCCTATATAGTATAGGGCGTAACGCTATTCATGCTGCTGCATATGACTCGGTAGGTTGTACCCAGTATAATCCAGGTGCACAAAAGCGCGATCAACAGTAGGCACACTCTCAAGGACATATTGAAGACTCTCACCCAAGTCGTGACTGTCGCGGAGACTCGTGCTCTCATCAAGGACCACATCTACTTCGACGTTGAGTCTGTCGCCGGCGTGGTAAGCTTGCAAGCCTTGAATTTGCTTAATCGTTTTAGCAAAACGCATAGTAAGATAGAGTAAAACATTGCGCTCATCAGCGGAGGCAGCAGCCCCAGTAAGGTTGCGGATATGAGTGGTTGTGGTACGAGACCAGTTGAATATGACGTATAGTGAGAGAACAATACCACCAAGTGGATCAAGCCACCATACTTTGGCGTAGTAACCGACTGGACGTATAATTAGCTACAGCTACAAGGCCAGGATTGGAAGGCATGCCTAATGGAAAGATAATACTGAAGATATTGAAGACAACATCTGTCATGGCGTCTTGCGCTAGGGCTTGCACACTTGAATTCTTGATAAAACGGCACCAGAGCCAGCATACAAATTTTATGACGACCGTAGAAGACATGATTGCGACGGCGGGTATTGTTAGCTGCACGACATTATGGATTCCGGATGTCATTCTCTGAAACCCTTCAAGGGCAACCTGGAAAAAGGAGGTAATCATGATGACTGAAAATACAAGAACTCCAATAGGTTCTAATCTTCGTCGGCCGACGGGATATGCGTACTGATCTTGTCGAGATATTAAATGCGTGGTGGTCCAAACAATCGCTGTGCTTAAGAAATCAAGCGCCGCGTCAACCAAACTTGCGATAACCGAGAGAGAAGACGTGAGGACTGTCACGATGATTTTAAGTATAAGTAGGGTTGTGTTCGCAGTTAGGTTAATGTAGATGGCAACTTTTACAATGGAATCGCCACTGCCAACTTCTTCGTCAGGTATGAATTCTGGAAGAATTTGTTGAGGAGAATCTGAGTCGACATCGGTTGTGAATAACGGCGTTTGCTCGTCTGGCAATTTGTAGAGATTTTTTGGCGTCCGTTTGATCTTAACTTGAGAATTGCTTCCATTACTGAATGCCTCAGCGATGTTCCTAGTTTGTTCGTCTGTCTCATCAATATTTGGAGAGACGGGAGTGGAATGAGACTCTTCACTTATGGTTGGTGGTACATCTATTGATACGGACGGCTGGTTATACTCTTGAATTAAGTCATGTGGTAAAGATGAATCGAGAAGGCGATCTATGTAAGTATATTGCTGTATTAAAAAGTTGTTGCGCTCATAATATTTCCGTCTGTGGAGTATTACTCAGTTTTAAAGTGCATCTTCGACCTTTGGTGTACTCACAGTGGTTTCTTCATCTTCTTAAGCTCCTCGTCGGTCTTGAAATATTGCTCCCTAAACAATAAATCTCAGTTTCTGAGTTTGGCGTGCAACATAGAGCATCCGCGCTCACCACTTATATCTTGGATTACTATTCCCGATCAACCTCTGGCTCCGCATCTGCGGTGTCATAAGAACCGAGGCCACGCTCATCCTTCTATCATCTCTCTCTGAGCCCCCTCCCCACGCCATTGTAAGCCCACGAGACCTGCCGGACTCGATATCGTCCTCACTACTTCTACGTTCATATCGAATGCTGGACGGTCGACGCGTTAGGGTTTGGCTTGAAGAAATGTTCTGAATTAAAGAGGGAAGATTCTGTCCGCGGGTAGAAATAGGGCACTCCTCCGATAAGGGGAGGAAGGCTTTGAGGCTTGCAATGCGGTGCAGGTTGGAACGTGGCGGGGGTGATTCTGGTATATCCGCCATAGCAGCTATTTAACAACAAAATCTATGCCCTTTTTTACGAGCGAGGGATTGTATCGATAGGATCTTGTGAGAGACTACCTTACCATAGAGAAGGGAGGTGTTGCGCGAATTAAAGGAAAATAGTGCTATCAAATGGTGGAATTTGTTTTGGCGGCTTGGAGCTCGTCAAAGGGCTATTCTACAGCTAAGCCCGGCACATCTTCGGCACTACTACAAAGTAATTCCGAACAGAGCTTGGACCATTTACTGAATCTTTTAGCCACTGTGCCACACTGCTGCCACACACACACAGCCCCGCTCCAGCCACCTATTTTCCACGTTCTCGACCGCCATCTGCATTTTGACTCGACCAACTCTCTAGGCAACGTGCCCATTTAACGTTGGGGGGACGCCATAGCCTCACTTGTGTAAAGATGAAGCTGCAGTGGTCGCCTTTCCATTTTTCTATATCCAGACTGCCGTAATGATTAACGCAGCTTGCTCTTAACTGACCGTTCTCATTCACGAAGACAAATACTCGTACTCTGTTATTGATTTACATTGCTGATAATCTATTACTCTAGCAGCACTGTGTTTCTAGAGCATATACAGTAGGCCATGCCCTTCATACCTCATACTCCTGAATCTCTCCTCCCTCGTTCCGACTCGAAGAATCCCGCGACAACATGCAAAGGTATCACGTCTGGCGGTCGACCGTGTCGACGCAGCCTTGCTACCGCGACATCACCTGCTCGGTCTTCTGCTTCTGCGACGAACGGTGTCCTCGCTATTGTCTCGGTAGGAAATAGCGAAGATGGGAACGGCTCTGAGGCTGCTGCTTTCTTTTGTTGGCAGCACAAGGATCAAGCAGAGCAGTTAGTGGCCGCGGATAGCTCGGCGCAACGACAAAGAGACGTAACGAAGCTTTTGCCTTTAAAAGAGCGGAGTAGTATCGATACTCTGGTGGCCAGGCTAGGGGTTCTGGATATCGAGGAGCCAAACTCCACTTCCAAAAGGAAGGCAAGAAAAGAGAGGCATTCAAATAGCCAGCCTCTGGGTGACAATCCCCATCGAAGGGTCAATCGGCCTCCAACCTGGGAAAATGTTTCAGGGCCCCTGATGTCCGTACCAGAGGACCTCGTAACCTCCGCAGAATGTCAAACTACCCAGAAGCAAGGAACATACCGAGCTCCGCCTCGAAGACAAAAAAAGCAGGGGTTTTGGGAGACACTCTGCTGTATGGGGGCTCCTGAAGAAGATTACGTGGAGGTGGTGAGGCACAAAAAGAGGGTTCACGGGCATCCTACCGAAACGCCTCAGTCTATAGGACCTACTCCTGCGCAGCCCGAACGCTATTCTCAATACGCCAAAAAGGAGCAGCGCGAGAAGACAGGACCTCAGCCAAATCCAGAACCTACTCCTCAATCGTCTACCCAGCGCTTAGGAAGCAATGCACCAGTGCGTACACCACTGTCAGACAAGCCAGCCCGACCTATCAACAAGCCCGCTTCGTCTAGCAAGTCGGAAACCTCGACTCTTCTTTCCTATATCCCTACACACCTCTCTCCACAAACAACATCACTTCTGCTGGCGGAGCTTTCTAAACCCATCTCGCAACACGATGACGAAGGGTTTATCTACATTTTTTGGCTCACTTCCGAAGATAGTGATCTACCTCCTGCCGCAGCTGCGGCATCACTCCTTACGCCACCATCTAGGCCTACCAATGGCCGGCGGCCCAGCGACGTAATTCGCGACTATTCCAACTCTTCCGCTCAAACTACAGCTAGCTCAAAAACCATTCCTGGCGCTTGGAGCACGGAAGGTAGAAGTAAAAGCGAAAAGAAGACGATGCTTTTGAAGATTGGCCGCGCGTCCAACGTCCACCGCCGTATGAATGAATGGACGCGGCAATGCGGGTATAGCCTTTCTCTCGTGCGTTTCTATCCTTACGTACCCTCAACACCGTCTCCCTCTCCATCTCCTGCTGCTTCACCTGCCAACTCCCGTCGCCCGTCTCTACAACCTTCTTCTCGGCCTGCCGACCCTGTACGACGTGTCTCGGAAAATTCGAGTGCCGGTGTGCGCAAGGTTCCGCATGCCCACAGAGTGGAGAGGTTGATTCACATCGAGCTAGGCGAGCGACGCGTAAAGCGGGACTGTGCGACATGTGGGAAGGAGCATCGGGAGTGGTTCGAAGTTGACGCCACTAGAGAAGGTGTTAAGGAGGTCGATGAAGTCGTGAGAAGATGGGTTGGCTGGGCCGAAAGGGCCGAAGTATGACAGATTTCCTTTCCTAGTATAGTGAAAGGATAACCAGTAATAGGCATACATATATTTCAATGTCTTTGAAGCGTAATAACGAGAAACTTAAATTGACGCATACTAATATCTAATATATGTGCGAAGAAACAAAAGTAAACGTAGATCAAAATACCATTGTGACATCTTGCTGCATTACTCCTTGCTGGATACTAATTTAAGACCAATACCTTCAATGTTAGGCCATTTCGTATAGAAAGTGCCCCGTGAGGAAATTCAAGATTGAGCTGCGTTGTATTACCTAACGACAAAGAAAAAAGGTCCACGTGAAAAATTCCATTACGCTAAAAGACAAGTTTTCAAATCGTCTATCACCCGAGATCCTTCTCTAGCGTATCTCGGTAAGAATTATGACACTTTGCGGACTTTGCGAATCAATTCCGCTGGATAGACTCCCTTCCCTACCTTCTGGATACTATAATACTCGCCCGGCATGGAAGTACATTCACCCGTTTTACGGATCACAGCAAAATGACCGAACGGACAAACCACTCGGATTTCCACATTTACCAAACATCCAAGCTTTGAAGGAGTCTGCTACTAAATGCGAGCTCTTCGACTTGATTCTTTCTTCAGTGAACAGAGTCATTGCCGAAGTTAGTGATGCTACAGGAGAGAAACTGCTTCGCCACAACAGTCCTCCTCACCTCCTAGCTTTGGATTTCTGGATCGTAAAACGAAGGGATGGAGGTGACGGGTTCTGGGTATTAACACACAGTAATAGTCCCGGCGGTATTAGTAATTACGACGCGGCTTTTTATCTTGTGGCTGCTATTAGAATTTACGTCAAAGAGGGTATGATGATTTGGTATAAAGCCGAGTTCTAGGAGGGTTAATCAGCTGATAAGCCTAGGTGATCCTCTTGTGCTCTCGATTATAGGTCGGCCTGTAGAAGAAAACCCAGATAGCCCAGTAACATTAGCTCGGGCTGTGGATTGGGTGATAAAGTGCAACGAGCATCCAAAATGCAACGCGGGGATCCAGCCGCTACCTTCTCGTGTCATCTATGTTGGAGATACCAATAAGCCTTGCGTTAGACTAGTTGAGACAAATGGAGACTCTGGTATCTATGCTACTCTTTCTCATTGCTGGGGTACTTCGATACATCTTACCAGCACCCGGTCCTCACTAGCTGCACGTAAAAAGAGCATTGACTTTAATGAAATGCCAAAAACTTTCCAAGACGTAATAACCGTAGCTCGGGCTATGAGTATAAAATACGTTTGGATTGACAGCCTCTGTATTATGCAAGACGATGAAGATTGGGGGAGGGAGTCTGCCAACATGACGTCGGTATACGCTAATTCGTATCTTACCATCGCCGCAACCAGCGCCAAAGACAGCTCTTTTGGCTGTTTTACACCTCGGCCACCGAAACGGTATGTTAGCATCGACTACACACCGAAGGAAGGGATAAGCGGTCAAACCTTGGCTTTTCTTCCTCCCATACAAAAAGAGGCTCTTACCGACTTTTATATTACAATGAAAGAAGAGCCCTTAACCAAAAGAGCTTGGGCTCTGCAGGAACGTGTGTTAGCTCGTCGCACACTACATTTCGGAAAGCATCAGATGTATTTCGAATGTTGTAATAGCCTCTTGGGCGAAAATGGCCTCCGGTTTGAGCTGCGATTCAACAGCGTACACACCCCCATGGAATCTGCAGATTCTAAACACCCTGTAGACTCTACAGACTCTGCATTAGAAACATCACTCCCTTGGCCGGTAGTAACCAACCCGAATCCTATATTGAATAACTGGCATGACTTATTATGGGCTTACGGTTCTCGCAAGCTAACCAATGCCTCTGACAAACTTCCTGCGTTATCAGGCCTTGCCCAAATATTTTCGGAAAAACTCAAAGACCAATGTGTGGCTAGCCTCTGGCGGAACTCGCTGATAGAAGGTTTACTTTGGCAAGGTCTCCATGTTAATCGAGTCCCCGAATATAGGGCGCCGTCCTGGTATGAATTATCTCCTCTGCTCTTATATTCTTATGTACAGGCAGCGTACTTGCTAATGAAGGATTTATCTGATAGGTCCTGGGCATCAGTTGATGGTATTCCGGCCGCAGGACTCACAGAAGGCTGGGAGCTTTTGGCTACGATCATTGATTGCCATGTTGAGGCGAAAGGCTCGAATCCTTTTGGAGAAGTAAAAAATGGCTGGACTAAAATCCAAGCGCCGCTTGAGCCTCTATTCCTAGATGAACGTATTAACTCTAATGGTGAGGGAGTACCATATTCAAAAAACCTAAAGGTACGAACGGAGAAGGGAAATCCCAAGGGAGGCTATTCTCGTTTTGATTCCGACATTACTGGGGGAACTTACGAAGATGCTGTAGCTTTAGTTCAAAGCTTAAAAAATGTGAAGATCTTTGCTCTTATTCTTGCGAAGGAGGCTGCGACCCCAGATCAAGATGGTTTATTTGTATATCAATCTTTGATTGTGAGTCTAACGGATGATGGAGGCCAGACAATGCGGCGGTTGGGCTTCATAATGCTAGATGAGGATACTCTAGGGGGTTGCGATTCCCTCGATCCTTCAGCACATCAACCTATTATCACGCTTATTTGAATGGTTAAAACCCGAACTGGGAGGGTTGGGAGACTGCCGCACACAAATTTCTGTACATACACCCATAGCCTTCCGCTCTTAGGGTGTTCACATCGCAATTTTGGGATTAGGGTGGTCTCAGGCTCTTGTAAGCTCAAAGATGCTGTTGCCCGACAATAGATCTAGCTTACAAAACGCTCGCAAACTTTCTGTGTCTTATCTGCCGCGGAGCTTTAAGCACAATTTTAGGAGCGTTATCATCCTCGAAGGCGAGTAGTGTTGTTGCCAGTGCAGTAGCTAAGCCTGGAAACTGGATTCCTGTTTGGCCCCCGCCCAATTAAGACGCATAATCATACTCGGAGAAGCCGACTACTGCCGAAAGGAAATGAACTGATGCGGACTCTGTATTCTTAGCGACATCACGCTCGATCTTTCTGCAAATCCCCTGTGCCGTAGCTATCGTATTGTCGAATCGTTCACACGCCAGGACTGTTAGCGGCTGGATGTTGTCAGTCATGGCTGCTCGAAAGATGCCTCCTGTAAGAGTAAGGCTACGCCGGTAGTGGAGTCTTGGCTCCGTTGTAGTTGGACTGCCATGATGTAGTCAAATGAGACTGAATTGATTTCAAATGAGCTGATCGAGAGTTTTGGGTGGAGGAGGCTTCTGGTTTTAGTAGAGAGCCTTGTTGTTTGCGGACGGGCCTACGTATGCGGAAACGTCATGGTATGACCTAGGAACGTTGGTGGTGGGTAGCGTATTTGACTCAGTAGGAATGAGTACATTAAGTGCTCCTAAGAAGGCTTATAGTCAAAAGAGTGAGAAGGAAGAAACGAGACGTGAAGCTGGATTTAGACGCACGAAGCGTAGCCTGCCATGTCTGCTTACGGGAATGCTGTGTAGGCGCGCAGTTTATTGGAAAGCGGAGCCGAGTGATCGGCTATTTCAATGTCTCTTTCGACGCCCCTTCATTCTCGTCTCTTTCTAAGTTCTCATCTGCTTGATATCGCTTACACCATATATGTATATGAAGTAAAACTATATTGTTTCAAGTAATGGATCACAATACTCCAGATTTAGTGTTTTTCTGGTACCTCCCAGTTGCGCTCTGGTGTTGATTGTAATATCTGGCTAGCTTGTCATTTCAACAGCATATTTTCTCCTTGCTCCAGTGTCATCCCATACCTTGGGCACGCCTGATACGTGGAAATGCCTAGCCCTCATTTTTCGTTTATTGAGAGGAATCTTGTTACGTCCAGTATGTGTTAGGAACTTAGGAAGCATGGACACGCCCTGGCTTTTCCAACCCCTCTGCACAGGGATGGAAGGTAGAAATGACTCCTTTATAGCCCGCTCTCCTCGTCTTGAGAACCGCCAACGTCCATCTTTCTTGAAGTTTCTTCAGGTTGACCTCCTAAAAATTTAACACTATGCGAACTTTTAACATATGCCAGCTCATTGCTAGTGTGGTGGTTTTGGCACCCTACCTTGTCCTCGCCGACTCGTCCACTAGCATGGGCTTGATGACTAGCATGGCTACTTCTTTCTCGTGTGATACTGGTGCACCATTATCGTAAGTACATGAATATCAAATCCATGCTGTGTCATAAGTGATGACTAAGCATCATTTAACCTTGTAGGAAATACGAGTCATGCCAATCTTCTGTCGCGAGCCATCTAGATAAATGCGCGGACAACGATGGTGCTTGTGCCTGTAGTTTGGCTAATTCAGGGTTTGGGTGTGTCTTTACTATCCATAGTCATGTTCTATACACATCTTCATTAAGTATCTATATATTTAACATTTTGACTTTCTTGTAGCTGTCTGACGTCCTGGTGCCCTCAATTCACACCCGCTGTCTGTGGCGCCTCATACCTGTTTGGGGAAGCCTGCTCCCTGGCTAGCGAACCTGGGCCTACCTTTACTCAGTACTCATGTCCCTCAACACTGGCGGGATACTTCTCCTCTGATCTTGCCTCCATCCTTAGTGGCATTATTACTGGAGCTGTGACCGCAACTACAACCACAGTTACTAGTGGAAGCGTAACTAGTACCATTATTACGGCGCCCTCTAATACGTCAAAATCTAGCGCTTCCCGCGCTGGTGCAACCCAAGGAGGCCCTTTGAGTCTTGTGCTATCTATTGGATTGGTGCTTGCTATTGGGATTGGAGGATTGGCGTTGCTATTGTGAGACTAGCGGAAGATTTATGTTTTGAGGGCCATAGGGAAATCTGTCATCGATTGACATATTTATAGCGGTTACGTTGTTCGGTGGAAAGTCTAAAAAATGATAATCTGAATACTTGGCAGTCCCTATCTCGGACTTGTTTTCGGCTAAATTGTGTTTTGCTTGAATTGGCCTTATACTGAGTAGTGGTTGGGTGATAATCTTGATAAGTGTTCTATTTTTGATAATTCTAAGCCATCTCTCTAGTACTTCGATCTTGGTTTCTACCCCTGCGTAGTATTTAGTACCATCTTTACGGTGATGTTTTAATGTGTTTAATTTATTAAAAAGAGCCTAGGTTGTAAAGCTTCCATTAAAGCTGATAGAAATAATGGTGCAGCGATTATATACTCTAAAACTGGATATTTTCGGGCCGATATATATGGTATCTTATCCTTACAATGTAGCATATCTATTCAAAAACCCTCACTACCTAACTCTTCCCCCAGCCCCTCTAGTTCCTCCCTCCGAAATGGTACCCACAGCCTCTCCGTCCCCATCCCATCTTTCCGACTCTCCACCATCTGATGATCATGAAACTCCTTCAACAATGTCCTAAACCCAACCTCATTCGAGCACACAAACTCCTCTACAGCTTTATGATACAGCACCCGATACTCGACGCCCCCGGCCGCCTCATGCGCTGGTCTCCGCCGAGCCGGATTAGTCCTATGCCGCGGCGTTGCGGTTGCCCCGAACTCTGCCTCACCACCGCCCACGCCATCGTCTTCGCCGATATCCGCATGGCTGTCCAGCGATAGTAGCGCGAGTTGCTCGGTGACTAGGATCCGGAACAGCGCACGCGCGTTCTCGGGCAGGCTGCGGAGGACGAAGCCGACGCCGTCGCGGCCACCGACGCGGCGACCGCTGCGGCCGAGTAGCTCGTTGACGCTCTCTACAACGTCAATCTCCGCGTCGTAGGGCGCGAAGGTGGTCGCGTCGTGGAAGAGGAATTTGAACTGTGCGCGTTGGCCCAGGTCCCAGAGGAGCGGGAAGTTGGGCGTGTCAGCTGTGCATAGGAGGGAGATGGAAGGATGGGCGGCAAGCTGGGCGAGAAAAGCAGGAGTTGGGGCGCGTCGGAGGGAGGGTGAGTCGATGGAGTTAAGGATGAAGGGAATGGGGTGTGGTGGGGGGTTCTCGGTGAGATGGTTGAGAAGGTAGGATAGGAATGCTGTCGGTTGAGTAGGTAATTTGGCGGCCGAAGGAAGGATGGTAGATGCAATGGTAATGAAGATATCCTTGATCGTGATGGAAGGCGTGTAGCCATTTACCACGATGATTTTAGGTGTCTGTTTCGATTTGCTGTATGGAGGTTTTGTGGATAAATGTTCATAGAGGTGAGCGGCAAAGTTCTGGGTTAGGGGGCGCTTAGAACCGTAACCATACAGACAGATATTGAAGTCTTCCCCTAGCTCAAATATCCATTGATCGAAGGCACGGCTATGTAGCTCGAGTAAAACTTCTTTTTCCGGGTCGTGAGGGTCCTCGTATGACTGCATTGTTTTGAAGTACTCGTCGTGATTGAGAAGAGCACGTGAAGGTAGAGTATTGTTCGATGTTTTACTCCCACCCGGCCGGTTTTGCCAAAAATATAGCTCATGTGGAGGTAGATGTTGAGGCGGTGTTGGAGAACGCCTTTTCTGGCTTCTCCCTTTCGGTCGGCCGCGTCCTCGTTTCGAGGGGGTCTCCGGAGTAGGTGAACCCTCTTGGTCGAGATCTTCATCCTCATCGTCCTCGTCTTCTCCCAAGATCTGCTGTGCAAGTGTGTCCTCTTCATCTAAGACTTCCTCATCGCTCTCGTCGCCGTTGATGGTGCGCTCTATTAGCCTCCTAGCGCTTTTCCGACGGGCAGAACGGTCCGCGTTTCGGACGATAGTAGGGGTTCCATTGGTAGATTCCTCCTGCCGGGACTTGGTAGGTGTCGAAAAGAGGACCCTCCTTTGAGATCTTGGTGTTCCTGGTCCATTGATACCATTCTTTGAAATCTCCGCATTCCTATTTACTTTCCCATAATGTATTCCTCTTGCAAGAGGCTGGTCTCCTCTCTTACGCTTCGAAGGCGTCTCTACTTCTGATGTTCCTAATGTGATATCGTCCTCTAAATCATCCTCGTTAAGTGCTTGCGCTCGCGTTTTTCTTGGTGTTGGAGTGCCCGGATCGTCCTCTGTCCTTTTACGCTTCATTTCTGGGTATTTAAGACTATAATAAACAAGACGACATTTTCTTCGGAACCGTGTCAATGTGGATTTGGTGATTGCGACCTGGTCTTTCTTTACGCGATTTGACGCGCTTCATGCTGGATCGCGGAAGATCAATTTGCCGGCACAGCTCAGCATTAACTCTTCTCACCGCCAAGCCGCAGACTTCAGGATGTCCCTTCTCAACCGCGAACTATCCAACCTCAGCTGATTCTTCCACCACTCAGCTGCCCTCAATACCCAGGTTCCTAGTCACAGGAAATTGCAATTAATAGTTGTCAGATTGCGAGAATATTCCGGAACGAGTGCTCCACTACCTTGGATTTCCGATACTTCAACCTCGGCGGAATCTCCGAGACATAAGGATCTGAACGCTATTTACGCCATTAATTCGCCTGGAGAGAGGTCTTGGCTACTGCAAGCCGGATGCCGAAGCCTTTTCGGTGAATCCTGAAGCCTTAGCAACTTTATTTTATCTTCGGATATGATATCTTATGTTGCGGGCACGGCATACGACCGCGATGGCCTTATGGGAAATAGCGGAAATAACTCCACTATTTCTGCCAACATGCTCCGCCGCTTTGAATGATGGACAGCCAATGCCTGCAGTGGTGTAGATCAAAATGGTTTGACGGACCTCTTGACTGGGTATAAGGCTCGGAACCCTGTTTTTCATCCCACACCATTGAGCCAGCCGTTCGGCCAAGCCTCGGATGCAACTTCAGTCAACGTCACAAGGCAGCAAACATCTCTAACTTGTGGTCCCTTCGCATGGAGCCACGCTTGCTGCCCTGTGAATGCTTAGTTCGTGCAAACTTTGCACTAAAACGGGCAACCCGAGACCCTTTTGTTCGGCGCCATCCCTTTTAGTCATTGTTGCCGAAAGCCTCCGCCGATCTCCCACAACGCCACCCCGTCCAACCACTACAAGATTTGTGCAAGGGTCCACAACTCAAACCTCCATGTGGAGAGAGCCCCGTTACTTGTGAGGCCTTATTGACCCAATGACGTTGTTTATCTTGTCTTCTTCGAATCGTGGGACTACCGAGGCACTATGGTGTAATACGCAACCTCTGTAAAGAAAAACGCCGTTGCTGGATTACGCCGAGGCTGTCCAGGGAACTGGGGACACAGACCATGGGGTGAAGGTAGATAAAGCAGGTGGTAACCCCAGATGAGGGGAACCCTCCTTTTTCTTATTGGTGCCAACTATTCTCGGTGCTTTTCATGCCGTGCTTTCCCCCGTGATACCCCAGCTTTGAAATCAGGCGTGCTGTGTATCGTCTGCAAAATATCGAACTATCGTATCTGGCTGGCCCAGCAGGAGCAGTTTCTTTATTTTCCCCTCCGCAAAGCTACTCTCTGTATTCATGATGTCGACTGAATTGACCTCGTCGAGCGATTCGCTCAGTTCGCCCAAGCATCCCCGATATATGGGATTAACTGGGAGGCCGCTGAGTCTTGCTGTGTCAGTAGTGGCGACGACAGGCTTCCTCCTCTTTGGCTATGACCGTATGTTTTTTTTTTTGAAATTACCATCTTTCAGACGAGACTAACTATTGTGATAGAGGGCGTTATGAGTGGCATTATTTCCGCCGATCCCTTCAACAACTATTTCCCAGAAACTAAGAATGACTCTACATGGCAAGGGTTTGTTACTGCAATTTATGAAATCGGTTGTCTCTTTGGGGCAATTTTCATCCTCTGCTTCGGAGACCGTTTGGGACGTAGAAAGGCGATCATCCTGGGAGCCGTTGTCATGATTCTGGGAGTTATTATCCAAGTTACCTCGATGAAGGGACACAAGGCAACAGCACAGTTTATCATCGGTCGGACAGTGACCGGTTTCGGAAACGGTATCAACACCTCTACGATCCCTACCTACCAAGCAGAATGCTCTAAGACCACTAATCGTGGCCTGCTGATTTGTATTGAAGGCGGCGTCATCGCTTTCGGTACTCTGATTGCATACTGGCTTGACTTTGGATGCACATATGGACCTCCGGACTTGACTTGGCGTTTTCCCATTGCCTTCCAAATAGTCTTCGGCCTTGTCGTTTCCATCTTCATGTTCTGGCTTCCCGAGTCACCCCGATGGCTGTTGACCAAAGATCGGACGGAAGAAAGCATGCAAGTCATCGCCGCCCTGCGTGGCCTTCATGTTAACGACCCTGAAACCATTCTCCAGACAAACATCATCATGGATAGTATCCGAGCCTCTGGTCACCATGGTGGTAACACCCCGTTTAGCGCACTATTTACAGGTGGCAAAACTCAACATTTTCGCCGTATGATGCTTGGTGCTTCATCTCAACTCTTTCAGCAAATAGGGGGCTGCAATGCAGTTATATACTTTTTGCCATTATTGCTCCAAAAAAACATTCACCAAGGCCACACTATGTCACTCATTATTGGTGGCGTGAATATGATAGTCTACGCTATCTTCGCTACCGTCTCATGGTTCATCATTGAGCGCGCCGGACGTCGGAAGCTCTTTCTGGTTGGCACTGTGGGCCAATGTCTGTCTATGGTCCTTGTTTTCGCATGCCTAATCTCAGGCAGTACCGGCAGTGCTAAAGGCGCAGTTGTCGGCCTCTTCACCTTCATCGCGTTCTTCGGCGCGACCTGGTTACCACTACCATGGTTGTACCCGGCTGAAATCAACCCAATCAAGACGCGTGCGAAGGCCAACGCCGTCTCTACATGCTCGAACTGGCTCTTCAACTTCCTGATTGTCATGATCACCCCCGTCATGGTTGGTAACATCGGCTGGGCGACGTATTTAGTCTTCGCCGTTATTAATGCGGCTTTCTTCCCCATTATCTACTTCTTCTACCCCGAGACCCGCAAGCGAAGCTTAGAGGAAATTGATCTCATCTTCGCGAAGGGATATTGCGAGAACATGGGCTATGTGCGTGCGAGCAAGGAGATGCCACTCTTGACCGATGCTGAGATCGATCAAAAGGCGAGGGAATATGGGTTTGTGAGTGAGGATGAGGAAGCGGGCCAACTGGAAGCGGCAAGATTTGGGGAGAAGGGGAGTGAACTTGCTAGTAACTAAGGCGCTATGATGGCTTGAGATCGTCTACGAATGCCCATACTGAGAAAGGAGGACTCAGTCTGACTTGCATTACTAAGGGATGGCTGTTGGCTGGTTTGAGGACTGATGACTGGTACATTGGCAGGCGCTACTCTTTTTAGGTTTCCTGATTGATATGTTTTTCAAGGCTCGCTGCGTGGGTGGCTGGAGCATTGCCTTGAGTCTGGACAAAGACATAGACCGGTTTCAGCTTTCTCAATACAGAAATTTACCTCCAATACTACCTCGCGCGATCCGCGCGATGTGATACGGCAGCCCAAGCTCAGCGCGTACTGCTCCGATTCGCACCACAGATCTCAACGGCAGAATAGCTGCCCAACCCTAGAAACGTGTCAGCGCCCTGATTGTCACGAAGACTCCAAAAGCCGCCAACTAGAACAAAAAAGCAAATCTCGATACGAAGCTCTCCACGCCACGTCAACCACTCAATCTGACGGTTCCCCGAATTATCAGATACAAGATGTCATTGTCTTTCGGGTATCTCTATGTAACTAGAAAGACAGTAATATTGCTCGTAGACTCATTATTCCCAACGCTTTTACTCTCAGACGAGCACTGTACAAGTTCACCAAAAGAATTAAAACAAATAAACGCCGTCTATAATATTTGAACCTCTGGCCGTGAAAAAAACGAATACTTTTCGTATCATAACAATCCTGATGTAATGTACTGTTCCCCCCTGCTTGCTTTTTTTTTATTGAGTCCTGTTATCTACAAATCAGGAGCTCGAGCGGGGAGAAGGTGGGAGTAGGGGAATCAGAATATTCCCATACGCTGGCCCCAGCCTTCCGTCTTCGGGTTCACGAGGATCTGGTAGGGGAAGGGGTTTGCGTCGGTGGTGGTGATAGGCGGGATGTGGTCTTTGTCTCTATTGACTATGGTGATGATTTTGAGAGCAGCCTTTTGGAGAGACTTTTCCATAGCACGGCGGACCTTGATAACGTCTGTGCACGCGAAATGCCCGAGTTAGCTAAAGTGTGTCTATAATCCGGGGCTACAGGCTGGGCGCGGACGTGAAGTGGGGAAATAGTGAGGTCAGCGCGCCCTAAGGGGGGGCAGCCGTACCAGTCTCTGTCCGCGGCGTAGCCAGCGTAACATCTAGCAACCACTGCTCCCAGCACACCTCCTCATCGGCCTTGCCGAACGAGAAGTAGGTCTTTCGGCGGCGCTTCTCGAAGAACTGTACCGCTAGTTGCCCGCGGCCGCGCTGCTGGTGTGCGGATTCGATGGCGCGTACGAGTGCACCTGCACGTTGGTCGATAAGCGTTTCTAAATCAACATCGTCGATTGCGGGGAGCGTCAGGTCGAGCAGGTCGCGCGTTAACGGCGAGATGGAGGAGAAGTAGCGATGGAAGAAGATTGTGTGCAAGATTGCTAACGCGAAGAGTGATTAGTTCAAGCTGAGAGGAATAATGAGACGGAAAAAGATCTAGAAGGCCGAGGTGAGTGGTACCTTTCACAACATCCTTTACACAAGCTGGATCTGCGAAGACCTCGAGGATGTACTCGGGAGGTCTTCTAGGTTCCATCCTGGCATTTGCGGGGTTTCGGGTCTGGGGAACTGAGACGTGGCTGATGAAATGTAGCTGACGGACAGTTGAAGATATGAATATTATAGCTTCGGTATCCGGGGAAGTAAGGTCAGAGGAATAGAAGGCTTCACGAATTCTGCGGTGCTCCTTTGGTAATGTTGTTGCAGTGTAAAAGCTGAAATTTGTGGCGGCGGGGCATTCGGCGGTTGAGAGCGGCAAGCCAAGACATGGGATGGGTTTTCTGACGTGGGTGAGACGCCGGTCATTTGAACAACACCATGCGCCTCCGACCATCCCACTCAGCCTTATACAGAGATATCACGAACACCGGTTGCCTAATCCATGTTGGATCAGATGATATGTTCCTAGTCAACCCGACGACATGAGCCTTGCCTGAGGCTTTTCATCTCATCCTCAGGCAACCCAATACATAAATTTGTTGCATCTGCCTTCAAATTAATATAGTTAATTTACACACTTCAATCAACCCTGCCGCCTATTGATTAGCGAAGCCCCTCACCTATCAATTCGATTTTAGGATTCATTATTCTCGGGTATCTCTGCGCCTTCTGGCTTCGATTCTTTGAAGCAAGCTACTGTGGATGTAATGCTTGTAGTGGCATCACTGTGAAGGCGCTCGACAAAAGGAGGTGGCACCAGCATTTGCCTCATGTCGTGAGCTGGGGGCATCCCTAAAAGCTGCCCTATGTGTGAGGTCATCTTATTGTCCGGATCTAACAGCTACCCTTATTCAGGCAACTAAACTCTCCTAGCGGGCCTAATGGAGCCCCACGTCCCGAGGAGCCCTTTTACTACGTAGAATTACTTTTTCTTGAGCAGTGCAAATTACAAGACAAAACTCTGGCCAAGCTAATAGCCAGCGCTCTCGTCCTACTGCTTAAGACGGATTCTGTCACATCTGCATTCAAGCGGGTGGAACTGGGGCTATCTTAGCGCCATCATGGCTCGAAGATATTACTTACCAACAGGTTAGGATAATTTGATATAGGTTAGGATTTTTCAGTTATCTCTAAGCACTTGTTCTTACGCACTATATTTACGAATCTCCTAAATATGGACCAACTAGCTCTTTGAAGATGCTCCCCTGTGACGGGAATTCCGTGAGCCACGGTATAATTTCCTCGGAACTCATTATCATGCGCTGTAAAGTTTGCTCTTAGACAATAGTATTCGGTTTCCAGCATATGGTGGGCTAAAATAATTGTGTTGAACCTCAGTAACTGTGTGAAATCTTCCGCGCCGCCCATATTTGTGACTCCTTCAAGCCAAATATGTACAAGAAAGCACTTCCGCTGTTATGCACGATGCATCGTCTCCGTCATCGCTCATTTTCTTCACCTATTTTGATCCAGTTTATGTCCGAACCTCACACTTAAACCACGTCCCTACCAACCCCTCTTAGCCAACCTCTCCTCCTCTCCCATAGCCCCCGTATTAATCCCTACCATCGCCTCTCCCAAATCCATACTAACCTCCACCAGAACCTTCGGATCGCGAAAGTGCGTAACAGCCTGCACAATCGCCTTAGCCCTCTTCGCCGCATCACCACTCTTAAAGATGCCGGATCCCACAAACACGCCATCACAGCCCAGCTGCATCATCAACGCCGCATCCGCCGGCGTAGCCACGCCACCCGCCGCGAAATTGACGACAGGCAGCCGGCCCAACCGCGCCGTCTCCTTCAGCAGGGCGAAGTCGGCGCCAATCTCCTTGGCCATGACGCGCAGCTCCGGGTCAGACAGCTTCGCGGCGCGCGCAATGTCCGCGTTTACCTGTCGCATGTGTCGCACCGCCTCGACTACGTCGCCCGTGCCGGCCTCGCCTTTGGTCCGGATCATAGCTGCGCCTTCGGAGATTCGTCGCAGGGCTTCGCCTAGGTTGCGGCATCCGCATACGAAGGGGATCTTGTATGGGTGCTTGTCGACGTGGTGGATCGCGTCGGCGGGGGTGAGGACTTCGGATTCGTCGATGTAGTCGACGCCGAGGGCTTCGAGGATCTGGGGGTGGAGCGCTGGTTAGTTATTTTGTTCGCTCTAGGGGGATTTACACATATTGAAGTGTTTAAAGAGCGTTGGTGGTGGTAACGGGAAAGCTATATAGGGGCAGGTATGGTTGTGGGTGTGATTTGAGTGGAGTGGTGGCTGTGGCTGTAGTTGTGCGTACCTGGCACTCAACAAAATGGCCTATCCGCGCCTTTGCCATGACGGGAATCGTCACTGTGTCCATGATCTCCTTGATCATCTTCGGGTCTGACATGCGAGCTACGCCGCCTTGCGCGCGAATGTCTGCTGGGACGCGCTCCAGCGCCATCACGGCGGCTGCGCCGGCTTCTTCTGCTATGCGTGCCTGCCAGAAGCGGAATTGTTAGCATTTGGTTTACAGTTCATGTCATGAAGGGAATTCAATAGATTTATAATTTAGGATGAGACTGGGTGACTGGATCTCAGGAAAGATAAAGAGAGGGGGGAAGTACCTGCTCAGCGTTTACCACATCCATAATCACTCCTCCCTTGAGCATTCGTGCAAGCCCTGCCTTCACGGCGAAGTTGTTCTCGCCATCCTGGGCGCTGTTACCGTTCGTTGTGGGTAGTGCAGTGGCCATGATTGTACTTTCTGAGTGACTCGTTCTTCAATTCCTAGTCTTCAGTTTCTTCTCAATCTAATTGCCGCTATTTCGCCGTTAGTAAGTGTCATAGATAATCGGCCATGATTGCTCACAGTATCACAGTGATCGTAAGAGAATTCGCAGAGAATTCGCAGAGAAAGGCTTGCAGACGTAAAGGTCTTATATCCCACCAAAAACAAACTAGTATGAGTCAAATCTCACTCAGGGAAGGGCGCGCAGTTGACATTTAAGTGACAAGGCAAAAAAAAAAAACCTTAAGTATCCCCCACTACCCCTTCCACACCCCCGGTTGATCTGACTCCTGGCCCGCGGATTGCCGTTTTTTCAGCTGCGAAACCGGCGGGGGGGCGAAGGCGCGGGGCACCGTTTGAGCCCCGCCATGCATATTGGCGCATCTTGGGCCTGGCGCTAGGCCAAGCATGGGATTAGGGTGTGATGGGCGAGGGGGTTGATGTCAATCATCGGGGATTTAAAAACGCAGGGGCTTGTTGATATTCAATACGAGAAAGTGATACAAAATGGTATACGAAAGCTAAAATCTCAACTGCCTTTAAATTCTAATTGCCATATAAGTACGCTCACTTTCAGGTCAACTCAATTCGCATCATTGTGAGTTAAGACGATCCCACATCAGCAACACTTTTTAACATCCAGCGAGAGAACCGCGCAAATTCAACCTATACATATACTGTCTAATGTTTGCAGTCTGGTCGAGGCGAAAGTGCCAATCCAAACCCTCCAGAGTATGCTTGATCTTGTTTCGAGTCTGCATCTCGTACAATTCCCGCATCCAGCCAAAGGTATTCCACGATTGAGTATTTCTTATAAAATTGCCATTATCAAAGATAACGGGGGCCAGATCGCTTCCTTCTGCAGTGAGAAGCTTAATTATAGCTAGCTAGGTTACGACGAGGTTCCATCATCGGATCGACCTCTATGACTACTGAAGCCGGCTAAAGCCGATCCTGCATTGTTATATGCCCTGAACCTACTTTCTCAAAAGAATTTTCTCCAATAACTTCAACATCTACCTGCATAATCGCAATTTAATCTCCACTCCACGGCCCTACAGGGCTCTCACGCCTTTTAGGATCAAACGAACGCCAATGAGACTGTAACCAGGTCGGCACGTTGCCCGGTTCGAATAGTCTGGTTGAATTTTTTGGGTCTTTCACCTGCCATAGCAATTCATTCTTGAGGTCGCTTTTCCATAAGCTAGCAAGGTATTTTTTGCTTGTTGCCTGTTGCCTCTTTGCAACGTATTAGCCTAAGGATGCAGGCAGGCAGTCGGTCTTGTACGTTATCCCGTTCGACGTTATCTCTTCGACAGCTTTCTTCCACTTTTGATCAAACCCAAGAGGCTTAAAGGCGTCTAATATACTACCCTATCTTTATATTCTGTGTTCTAGTTCGTGATAAGGCTGATACAATGTTGAATCCCATTCTACCTGACGAAAGACCCACAAGAGCTTGAAGAGCCCTACATATCCTAAAAGCGCCAGAGGCCACCTGAAGATACGACGGGATATTTAAGTAGGCAATCATTTCATTGCTTGAAAGAGCTTGTCTATCTGTCGAGTCTCTTAGAGGACGGTAATAATCTGCTGGTTCTTGGTAGGGGTTCTTCTAGGTCTGGTAGAATGATCGGAGTTTGTACTATAATTGTATAGACTTCTAGTGACAAACTCTGTAGGCTTTCCCTAATACATAACGAGAAACTTTGTTTTTTTAAGCAATTAAGGCAGTTATTTAGAAAGCTACTGCTGAGGGCCAACCACGTACCGATAAGTAAAGACGCGATAACGCGAGGTGTATTTTCGTCATTTGTAGCCTTGGAGCCTGCTTAAGACTATACATACCTAATCTATCATTACGATAGGGGGTTTAAGGACAATGAGAGGATACTGGAAATATTTAGATCTGCTTGATAGAGATGACAGGAGTATCGCAATATGCTGAATGGCTGAACTAACTCACCTCTCATACACGGATCCGAGATACTACCAGTGATAGCCACAACGAATCACCGAGAAGAGCAACAGCATGCCGAGTGAGCCAAAAATGGCTTTGTTGTTCTTGATTAATATTGAGACGTTACTCTGATCCCTCGGCCACCACCCTGGCGTCCCGTTCGGACCGCACAGACTCCCGTCTCCAAAAAAATGAAGCTTCTACGTCATTGCCGAATCCAACCAAAACTCCCAAACCACCAACTCACTCCAAACAACCCTCGCACTCAGAGAACTCGACAACCAGCTCTCCAGCGCTGCACTATCCTCCAAACCGCCCTCCCGGCCGCCAATTCCTCTCCCTTGACCGCTCAATGGCATCGTTCCTCCTCCGCCCCTCCGCCCTCGCCATCGGCCTGGGCTTCAGCAGTGTGCTGCTCGCGCCGCTGGCCCTACGTCCACGCCCGCTCCTCCTGCGCTGTGATGCCTCCCTCGAGCCGCTCACAGGAAGAGAGTGGTCGTATACGCGGGATGCGAGGACGCCGGTGCGGAGCGGGGGCCGCTGGAATCCGCAGGCGCTGAAGCAGGTCAGTGCGGGGAGTATACTAGGTACGCAGCACCCGAAATTAAGGAGGGCAATTCCGGGTCTCGGGCGAGCAGACGAGAGGGAGGATGAGGAGGATATTCGGATAAGGGCTAATGAGTGGCCATGCAGGGCTTATGGGCGGGCTAGCTGTCAGTGTGTTTTCGAAGCCGCTGGCAGTGGTGATTGGGCTGCTGGTGTTTGGGATACAGGTAATTTTGCCTCTTTCCCTTGATCCTCTCATTCCGCTACTTGCTGCATATCCTCTCTGGAGCGCTAAACTAATGCAATCTACCCATTTCTATCCAGTTCATCGAGTCCCGAGGTATTCACATAATACCCTACGCCAGCCTGCAACGCCGTGTCCAAAACACCGACCTTCGCTCTCTAATCCAGGACAATGTGGCGTTCAAACTTTCCTTCGGAGCCACATTCGCGCTTGCCGCATTCGCGGAATTTTAGTCATGCCATCAATTCCGGCGTAAAGTCGTACTTCTATGTTGTAGACATAAAAGGAGAGTCGTGTAGAGTCATGTGCGTATTTCTATGGAGGGAGGCGGACGGTTATAAGATGCAAATGGAAACAGGGCACTTTTGGGTGAGTCCTGAAATGGATGTCGGAGAATTCAGAGTCCGTCGCAATAGGCGCTATGACGGTAACCGTGATGTGATAGGGAGTAATCAAAACATGGGCGTAGCCGCCATTGAAGGTTCCGACCCGGGCCATGAATTTCCAGGAATGGTCTGCATTGTTTCAGGACCCTGCTGTACGGCCATGGCCTTACATCTAGACCAGAACTCTTTGACAGTCTCTTTAAAGGATGCAACACTACGGGCATTTCTAGACGCTTGAATTAGTGGGAATGTAGATAGACGCGAAAATTTGGTGAATGGATTCGTACCTTATAGCACCCTCAACGAACGTCCTCTTCAAAGACTCCGTGCTTGGATCGGCTGTAATACGCATAAAGAGCCTCTGTTCTTGCAGTGCAGCCGTGATGTAGGCTCTGGAGTTGCGTTCTGATTGGATCATTTTACGAAGCGGGGGAGTAATGTAGTCAAGGGAGCTAGCGTCTACTTCACCACAGATGTTAAAGATTAGGGCTAGGGTGATGGAGGGCGCAAAATGATTCACGATGTCTTGCGCAGTAGCGCGTTCCGGGTGACGTGTATCAGAAGAGAGTGCAAATATATCATTCTAAATACGAAGTCATTAGTCGTGGGAGATAAAATCAGGCAGTCGCTAGTGAAAACACGTACCCAAAGCTGGCTTGCTGCTCTTTTGGGGAGCACATCTGCGCACTTTACACATTCGACCGAGAAATTGAACATGGATTGTAAGACTCCAGGTGACTCGTTCTTCAGAATTCCAGCGTTGGTGTTGATGATTCGTTGGACCACCTCAATGCACCCAACTGACACATCAGGGTCCACACTCGGGTGGCCAAGTTGTTGCATTAGTTTGAGGACATGATGAAGTAGGTGTTGTGCTTGTTCAAAGAATGCTGACGATTTGTCACTCTTGTGTGATGTGAGAAATATGCAGGCTGTTTCCAAGACAAAGGGAAGACGAGGCGTATTGAGTGTACAGCGTGAGATGAAGTCAACAGTCTCTTTTGGAGGAAGAACAAATGGTCCCGGAATGGTCTCCTTGTATCCAGTCCGAAGGATCGAGCAAGCTTCTTCGATAATATCCGAGTCCGTTTCATAAACCTTTGTGAGATATTCGATTAAGGTAACGACTTGTTTTTGAATGGCTGCTCCAGGCCCTTCGGTCCAGTAAGTTGACGGGATTTTCTCAGTCTCGAGGTCTATGACCGCCTCGTCAGGGGCTTGCAGAGCCTTTCCCATACTCGTTAGGCATTGAAGTGCGGCCAACGCTGAGACTACACCCTCCTCGGCGGCATGACCATCCTTGGCTAGGAGAATTGACTTGTCGGCATCTTGTGCTACGAAATTAAGAAGCTGCTGAATACGATTATGCTTCTGCTCTTCCGAAGTTAAGGCTTCTACAATTGAAGTGATGCCTTCTAGGACTTTACTCTTAGTGAGCGCATCAGCAGTTGGATACTGAAGAAACTGCTGATACATTTGGAAGAAAGAGTCCAGCTCTCCCGTTAAAGATTTTCGGCACTGGGAACAAAGAGAAGCAAAGGATTTGGCTGCTGAATTTGCCAAGGAAGGTTGTGCGAGTGCGCTGAATAGAAAAGTCAAAACTGGAGGAAGGAACTCCACATTTCGAAGAAAGAAGCCAGTAAAAAAGCCCACCATATCCACTGCGGTTCGGCGCGTGGCCGCAGGAATTGATGATCCTTCTGAAATCTGGTTGAAAAGAGAAAAATTAAACAGCGATTTAAGCCGCTCATCAGCCTCTAGCTCCGACCCTTCGGCAAGAGCGTTAAGGCAAAAAAGACCTGCCTCAAGCTCTAACCATTGGCCACGTCCTAAAGCTCCTAGAGTAAGAAGGATGAACCGGTCTAACATATCGTCTAATAGTTGTTCGTAGGCAGCCTGGATTAAGTCACGAACGTCGGCGCGGAACACTTTGAAAGTTTTCTTTGCCTCAGAATCCCAGCCGTTGGTGATCTCCGGTGGCGGGAAACGTATCTTGTTCCACAGCTCAGATATAGCCAGGAGCGTGTTAGATTTCGCAGTTTCTGTCCAGGGCGGCTTTTTATCTTCCTCATACTCAAAGTACTCGTCTTCAAGGGTGCTAACCCAATTAGTCCAAAAATCCACAGCAATAGGCGCAATCTCATCGTTCTCGCCAACATGACCGGGGTATTTCAGCAGTTCGTGCATCACGCCTTTTTCCCTGTTAGCCGCCATCCGTAACACTTCAAAGGTGAACTAGCTGTTGAAGAAGCTTATAATCTAAAACATAAAGACGAAACCCATCTACGATTACACCAGTGTTTTGGGCGGGTGGGGAATTTAACATACCCATAACTTGCTGGCATTGAGCGTCTTCAGGCTCCTTATACAAACGACCTGAATTGAGTAAAACTTGAGCAAACGCTATCACTAGCCGTGCAAATGTCGGAGTCTCAGCATCAAAACTCTTCAGAATCTCGATTCCCCATGGGCTTGTAATTTCTGACCAGAGAACTTCCAGATGTGCCGGTTCAAAAAACTTGGGGTATTCTTCTAGAATATCGGAGAATAGGTCCATAGCGTTGTCTACGTGAAGCTGGAGGCAGCTTAGTGCTAGTTCAAGGATAGATCGGAGACGTGCGAGATCCTCGACTGAATCTTTAAGCTCTTGCTGAGCATAGAACACCCAAGACTAGAATAATCTTCAGTATTAAACCTAACTGTTCGCTAGGGTGACGTACAGCAAAGCACTTGAGAGCCTCGGAACATAACTTTTCCCCCACCTGATGTGATAAGCCAGGCGATTGATTTTGAGGTGCTTGATACTGTTGGCCCTTGGCCAAAGCGAAATGCAGGAGTAGTTCTAAATCCTGGAGGTTGGAGGCAACACGGTCATGATACTTACGACTGGGTTCATTAACAAAATTCCGATACGAAACTTGATGAAAACTGTAGAGAAATCACTTACTCCACAGGCCTATTCATCTTTTTGACTTCTTCCGCAAGATCCATGCTCAATAAGAGTACACATAGTAGCTGATCGTCAGTCAGGAGGGGTAGCAAATCCCAGGTTGGTGGGTAGTCGCCTAAAGATTTTTCTGGTACCGAAATACCACTGCAAAAAGAGCATATAAGAGTTTGGATACACTTGGTCCATGAAGACAATGGTTTGCAAAAGTATGTGATGAGAGTAGAGCACAGTTTCTTTGTGACAAGAGCGCTCTTGGAATTTGACACAATACGGACCTAGGAGTGGGTCAGCTTGTGTATGTAAGTCTTAAATGCCATGTGCCTGACAAGCCAGTTTATCAAAGTTGCTAGTAACTGCTCAGATTCATCTTCATCCAGTTTGTCACTGCATTTTGTGTTGTCAGCGCTGCATTAATAAGTGTAAGCTAGAGATGGGAACTAACGAGTCTGCGTTCAGCTTGACTGTGAATGTCAGCGCGCCAAAGAATCTGACGTTATCATCGTTGCTGCTCAATAACGCATTTGCCATTTCCCAGCCATGTTCGGATCGTTGAAGGACTCTCAGCGTAGCCTCGATTTCAGTTATCTTCTTCGGTGGACCTGGCTCATACATGGACTTGACGAGCAATTCAACATCAGGCATGCTTAGTGGCGCTACGGCAGTCACCGTAGGGATGTGAGCCGATGTAGCCGCCATCTTGACGGCTATTTTGCAGTGAAGTGACGAGAAGTTACTAGATATCGTTAGTAGTAGTTTGGTCAGGTAAAAGCTATATTTTAGAAAGATAAGGCCAGGACCCCAAACACGCTGAGTCTAATTGGTAGCTCTCTAACGGCGAGGCTGGTTGCAACGGGCTCCACCATTGCGGTTCAGCTTGAAGTGCTTAAAACGCCTATGTTGACGTTCTTGAAAATCAAGGGCAAAGATGAAAATCGGAAAAACAGCGCGAGATGATTTTTACACAAAAGCTATTCTGAAGGAAATTGGATTGCGACCTGCG
Source organism: Glonium stellatum (assembly GCA_001692915.1). Classification (NCBI taxonomy): domain Eukaryota; kingdom Fungi; phylum Ascomycota; class Dothideomycetes; order Gloniales; family Gloniaceae; genus Glonium; species Glonium stellatum. Next base: position 28,819 of record KV748564.1, on the reverse strand, counting down.
CTACTAGGCAGGCTGCTTTTACGTAGGTACTTAAATGGCGATTTGAAAATAACGTACCTGCCTACTTGTTCCGTGTCGCGCCTGGTACGTTGTTTACGAGATGGCCAATGTTAGCTGCTGCAAATGAGAGCTTTCCAAGGTCAGTTAAGAATAGAGGGAAATGGCCTGGTATCACGGTGCGTAGTGATCCTTAGAGCTTGATTAGATTCAGTCACCTAGATTTTTGGTTGAGAAGAAGGAATTTAGTATGGCGGAAACACATGATGAAAGGAGTGATATTTGCTTTCACGTTTCGGCAACGACAACAATCTTCACCCAGACGGTTCGGCCTTTGCATTCAACACCAGCGCAGCGATTTTCGGTGTGATGTTTGCGCCAGCCTTGAATGTCTTGGCGAGATGGGCGAAAGTTTACAGCGTTCGGCGGGCTGAAGCCACCAAACCCGCCGCCGAGCTAGAGACCGCAGTGGTTGGTCTCTCACGCGGAGTACAAAAGTAACTCTCTCCGAGAGTTGTTCGAGGCTCATTCATGAGGCTTCTGCGCTTCTGGGAGCGTATTCCTCCACTTTCTCCTTCTCGGCCCTATGTAGCTGCCAAACCGAGAGTTTTCTTCAGAGCATTTCACTATACTCAACCAAACTTTATTTCTCTCACCGACATGGAGACCGTCAATACCACCGAGCGCCTTGCACGGCTGCGGCAACTTATGAAGGATAGGAAGGTCGACATATACAGTACGAAAGCAGTACCACCTTGGGTGTCACCGTCTAACAGTTATTTAGTCGTACCATCCGAAGATAGCCACCAGTCGGAATACATTGCACCTTGTGATGCGCGGCGAGGTTAGCATCCCACCTTCGAACCCGCTAGGCGGCGAAACACTCATTGGAACCAGAGTATATTTGCGGGTTTTCTGGGTCTGCAGGCACCGCCGTAGTCACATTGGAGAAGGCATCGCTTTCCACGGATGGAAGATACTTCAATCAAGCGGAAAAGCAACTGGATAGCAATTGGGAGCTTTTAAAACAGGGCTTACAGGATGTACCAACTTGGCAAGAATGGTAAATATAAGTATACTCTAGGATATGCAAGCAAGAAACTGAGGCAACCAGGACAGCCGATCAGTCTGAGGGAGGCAAGATTGTGGGTGTAGACCCCAGCGTCATCACTGCCCGTAGGTGCTCACGTGCCCCGAGAGCCATAGTTTCACGACATTTAACCTCTACTAGCTGACGCACGCAAACTGGCTGAAAAGATTAAAAAGAAAGGCGGCTCAGAGTTAAAGCCCGTCAAGGAAAATCTTATCGATTTAGTCTGGGGTGACGCTCAGCCACGTCGGCCTAGTGAGAAGGTTAGAGTTCTAGGTGTTGAGTACTCTGGCAAGAAGTTCGAAGAGAAACTGGAAGATCTCCGAAAAGAGCTAGAGAAGCGAAAAAGCCTCGGCTTTGTTGTTTGTAGGCCTTCCGTCAAGAAGTCCACATGCACTGCTGACATTAATTAGCTATGCTCGATGAGATCGCATGGCTATATAACCTGCGTGGTAACGAGTGCGCTGTTCCTGCCTTGAGTTTGAACATAGACGATCCAGACTGACGTACCATAGTATTCCATATAATCCAGTATTTTTCTCATACGCAGTCGTTACCCCGAAAGCAGCTACGCTCTATATAGACGGCAGCAAACTAAGTTCTGCCGTTAAATCACACCTTGGGGATGTTGTCACTATCCGGCCCTATGATGCTATTTTCGAAGACATTAACATACTGAGTAGCGAATCGACTCAGGTCGATGAGGGAAGCACTTCACCCAGAAAGTTCCTTGTGTCGACAAGAGCCTCATGGGCGCTCAATCAAAGCTTAGGCGGCGAAGAGAAGGTTGAAGAAGTACGAAGTCCAATTGGTGATGCGAAAGCTATTAAGAACGAGACCGAGCTCGAGGGTATGAGGGCATGCCATATTCGTGATGGTGCAGCTTTAATTGAATACTTCGCGTGGCTAGAAGACCAGCTCATCAACAAAAGCGCAAAGATCGACGAAGTCGACGGCGCTGACAAGCTAGAGGCTATTCGATCGTAAGCTCATATTTCCCTTTTTCTTTTACGAACCGGAGCTTAATATATCCCCAGGAAACATGAGCGATTTGTCGGCCTCTCATTCGATACTATCTCATCAACCGGCCCGAATGCCGCGGTGATTCACTACAAACCAGAAAAGGGCAATTGCTCTATCATTGACCCTAAGGCGGTGTATCTCTGCGACTCTGGCGCTCAGTTTCTGGACGGTACTACCGATACCACTAGAACACTCCATTTTGGAGAACCGACAGAGATGGAGCGCAAAGCATACACATTAGTACTGAAAGGCAATATTGCCCTAGAAAGAGCTGTGTTCCCTAAAGGTACTAGCGGGTTTGCTTTGGACACTTTGGCTCGCCAGTTCCTGTGGGCAGAGGGCATGGATTACAGACATGGAACTGGACACGGAGTGGGCTCATTCCTGGTAGAAACCGAAATCTATCAAATACCCGTTCTCCACTAATGATCTACAGAACGTACACGAGGGCCCTATCGGCATTGGCACAAGAGTCCAGTATTCCGAGGTATCGCTATCTGTTGGTAACGTCATATCTGATGGTGAGACTCATTACGCCCAGCATGACGTTTCATTTCACTAACTAGCTATTTCAGAACCCGGCTATTATGAAGATGGAAATTTCGGAATACGCATTGAGAGTAAGTACAATACCGATAACACACCCAATGTACCATCGTACTGACGTTCACAGATATAATCATGGTCAAAGAAATCGAAACAAAGCACAAGTTCGGTGACAAACCGTACCTTGGTTTCGAGCATGTGACCATGGTGCCAATGTGCAGAAAACTCGTCGATGCAGAGCTATTAACCCCGCAAGAGAAAACGTGGCTAAATCAATATCACGCGGAGATTCTACAGAAGACACAGCATTTCTTCAAGGACGATAGCCTTACGATTGAATGGCTAAAGAGAGAGACACAGCCATATTGATCTCTTCCATCTTAATACCAGCATATTTGGTGGGACGCATTGAATACAGCGGCATTGGGCGAGGAGCATATTGTAAACGTGTTTCGTGCATAAGCACACATTTGTGATATCCTGAAACGGCCAAATTCACCAAGCAAAGCATAAGATTGTTTTCGGTTATTTCTGTATGCTAGGTATTACCATAATGAGACTCAATACATATCTAAGTGCCAGAGCATTAGTTTACCCACGAAAGATGATCGGGGCTTCGGAGATTTCGTGAAGCCGTCGAGCATAAGGATTATCACGCTAACCCGTAATGAAATTTCGTGACCGAAAGAACGCTACGGTCCCTGAACATCGCGTCTGCGCCCTTGTTACTCTCGCTATTCCAACTTTCTAGATTCAATGGACTCCCCATAGAATTGGGAAGTGTATTGCTTCCATAATCTCTTCAGCCATGAAAACAATTGTATCGTGAAATTTTCCTTCTCATACGGTTAGAATGGGGGGCCGAGCCTCCTCGATTCTCCTCGCCATTGCGAACCTGCTGATTCCAGCCGCTGTCTTAATATTTGCTACGGGTTTTTTTCCTTATAAGCCCTTTCTACCTGGTCTCGCAAAGTTTCAAGAGCTGGAGTATGGAGACCCGCCAGAAGCTCCGTTCGATAAAGTCATCTTTATGGTCGTTGACGCTCTTCGGAGGTTCGATTTCCCTAGCAAGTGCTGATGCTATTTACTAACGGGAACGTAGTGATTTTGTCTACTCAAGGGATTCGGGATTCAAATTTACGCAGAGGTATGTCGGTTTTCCCTAGTAGCATTTAAATCGTGCTGATACAGCTATAGTCTCATATCGTCTGGTGCAGCCGTACCATTCACTGCCCATGCTACGTCCCCCACTATAACCATGCCACGAGTCAAAGCAATTACCACAGGCTCTATACCCTCCTTCCTCGATGTTATTCTTAACTTCGCCGAGTCAGACACCACATCAACTCTTGCACACCAAGATACTTGGCTTGCACAGCTAAAGGCGAAGGAGAACGGAAAGCTAATTATGTATGGCGATGACACGTGGCTAAAACTATTCCCGGATACGTTCAGTCGAGCTGATGGAACGTCGAGTTTCTTTGTTTCGGTCAGTGGTACTTGCAATCAATTCCGTGTACATAGAAAAATAGAACTGAGATTTGGCAGGACTTCACGGAAGTTGACAACAATGTGACAAGACATGTGCCAGAGGAGCTCCTTGCTAGTGATTGGAATGCTATGATAATGCACTATCTTGGACTCGACCATATTGGACATAAGGCCGGACCGCATAGGTAACATCACACGGTTTCATGGCTCAAAACCTCGCGCTAATAGACAATAGTTCCAATATGCTTCCTAAACAGATTGAGATGGACGGGATTGTCAAGGACATATATGACGCTATCGAAAACGAGGCTCATCTCGAATCGACTTTGTTCGTTCTCTGTGGTGACCATGGAATGAATGATGGCGGCAACCACGGGGGTTCTGCTCCAGGGGAGACATCCCCGGCTTTGGTTTTCATGTCCCCGAAACTGAGAACTATCACGAACGGCACCGAATGTCCAACAACCCCAACGCGAGATTTCGATTATTACACCAAGATCGAACAGTCAGATATCGCTCCTACACTCGCAGGGCTATTAGGGTTTCCAGTCCCATTAAACAACCTCGGAGTGTTTATTCCAGAGTTCTTGTCTTTTTGGTCCAGCGGTGCGCTCAATCAACCAGTCCATGATACTGAAAATATTTGGCCGAAAATTACTGATTCATGCAATCCGTAGGCGCCGACCAAGTTCAGTTGCTTCTCAGAAATGCGATGCAGATTCAGACCATAGTCAAAGCAACCTTTCCAAATTCCGATTTCAGCCGAAGCTCACAAAGAAGCTCACACTGCGAAAGCCCTTTATCTAGTGGAGATGAGTTGGCATGCAAATGGCGAACAGCTTTAGAAATTTTAGAGATCGCTGGCCAAGATCTCGATCCCAAAGTTTGTCTACCACCATTAGTAGAAGTAAGTCTAGATATCCCTCTTACCTTTAATAAGGCGTTGTATGATCCGGGCAATCACTTCTATCATGTGCGGTGATTCCACCGCCCGACGTAAAGACTCGCCACAGAAACCGTGCTAATTGGTGAAAAGTTTTGCAAAAGCGCTCAAGACACAATGAGCAGTACTGCTAGCAACTATGACTTATCACGCTTAGCGCTTGGCAGTGCAGTCTCATTCGTCTCCGTCATTCTCTCGCTTGCAGCATTGCGACCACAGGTCTCACAGATAACATCTACGGGCGTTTTCTTTGCTTTAATCCTAGTCCTTTACGGTCTCATGATGTTCGCAAGTAGTTATGTCGAAGAGGAGCAACACTTTTGGTACTGGACAGCTTCGGCTTGGTTCTTCTATCTTTTCCTTTTCGAGTAAGCTCCTTGGCCTCACGTCTCTCTTCCTTTATCAGGAGGGGACCACAATCTTCTTTAACGCGCTTACCTATTTACAGGTCCCGTAAAGCATGGTTTGGAAACTTTGCTCTGCATCCGGCTCTTATGTTGCTTGCGCTTCTCCGGGTCACACGACGCTGGAATCAGACGGGCCAGAAACACGCCGGTGCTCCTGACATTGTGCACAGCGCTTTCCTCAACACACCTCTTGTTCTGTGGACTCTCATTGGCGCCACTTATCTAGATATTACCTTTCGACTTGCGCGGCACATTGCACAATCTCTCTCCGAATCCAAGGACAACGAAGCTGAAAATGGCGTGCCCGACATCGCTAGAATCGGTGGTGCCCTAACAGTGTTGCCCTTGGGTGCCATGGCATTCCTATTTAAGTTAAGTTTCACTGCGAAAGATGCACCGGAACTAGTTGCGGGGATGACAGGCACAATATTAGGATGGGTAGAAGGACTCTCTCTTGTTGGGATAGCAAGACTAGTGTTCTGGGGGATTGGAACGAGTATGGTTTGGTTGGTTGTAAGTCACTGGAGAAGAAAGAGAGGGCGTAAAGGGGAGCAGGGCGTAGAATCAACCCAAGAAGACTTAGGTTTGAAAGACTCCGCCATTTCTTATAAGCCAAAGCTCACGCAATCACAGATCTCGCAATCGGTCTCTTCGATCTACTAAGCTTATTTCTCGTAACCCAGACGCGGGCGCAGAACATCCCTCTCTACCTAATATTCCGGGCACAGCTCTTCTTCCTAAGTAAGTATCTCTATATTGTGTCCTCGCTTTTTTGCTTTCCACAGAGCCCGCTATTATTCAAGGGACTTTGCACATATTGATATACTCTAGCTCATCTCAACCTCCCGCCTATCCAAATAACAATCTCATCATTGCTCTTGTCCCATACCTCTTTCTTCGCTCTCGGAAATAGCAATGCTATTTCCTCAATTGACCTTTCAAATGCCTACAATGGAGTCGCGGGCTACAACGTTCTCGCTGTTGGTCTGCTTGTTTTCATGGGCAACTGGGCCGGGCCAATATACTGGGCCAGCGTTGGAACGCTATTACTGGGGTTGTATGAAGAAGAACTGAGCAAAGAGAAAAGTGCAAAGCAGGACCCAATTAAGATCAAACCCTGGGTCGCCGCCGAGCGAGCTCAACTAAAAATGCAAGCGGATGCTGATCTAAAAACCCCGCAAGACCCAAGCAGCATTTTCACGCTTTTAACAGGACTATCCGAATCGGAACAGGTGCCTTCTTATTTCTTCAGCCATATCGCATGGCTGACGCTATTTACTTCGTTTAGTCTTCTCGCCGTCATGGCAGCATGTACAGCTCTCCGCACGCATCTGTTCATCTGGACAGTTTTTAGTCCTAAGTACCTATATGCAATGGCGTGGGGTGTGGCGTTCCACCTGGGGATCAGCATTGGGTGGGGGAGTGTGATGTGGTGGGCCAGCCCATACTGAGGGACTGAGACGCATGTGAGAGTTACGGTTTTACACTATACGAGTAAAGGATAATAAATCCAAGTATCCAAGATCTTAATTCGCACAAGCCGCCAATTCCAAGGCTTTCCGCGGTTACTGATTTGTGACAATTTCGGCCTTAAACAGGTACTTAGGACTATTGACGCTTTAGCGACTAGTTATCGCTAGCGCAATAGGCAGCACAAAAAATAAGACATACAGAATAGTTGACAACTCAGTAACAACTCAGACGGTCAGCTTACTTTTGTACCATGGAGATCTAAGTTTCCCGGGTATAAATCCGTCGCCGAGTTCTTTCCAATGCACCTTATTTATCATCGTCATCATCCTCGTCTATCAAGAAGAATTATCACATCCCAAAAGCGACGTCTTTTTCTGACTTGGCATCTATTTTATCAATTACGAAAAAGATATATTGCCCAATTCTAATGACCAGATTCCCCGGGATAGCTTAAGGGAAAAATTATGCCCGCTCATTACGGTTCACCTTAGCAGTGCTGCTGCTGCACTTACCAGACCCCAGGCTTGGCTACTCATTGTATTGATTGCGGCAGGGAAAGATGCCATCATTGCACTACCTGAAAAAATATGTCAGTGTATCAACAGAAAGCGAAGAACACGATTGGATGAGTCTGATAGCCATAGATTAATCGAGAGCAAAAAGTTCGGATGTCTTGATTCCCTAGGTCTAGTATCGAGTATGTTCGTACAAAGACAGTAGCAAGTCAGTCGAATTAATTCAATGACCTATGCTTCATGGTATCATTGCGTTCCAACTAACCCCTATAGGGTCAATCTAAGAGTAAAGCTGTCATACCCGCTCACATATCCCTTACGAAAGAAACTTCAAAAACCACAACTTCGTATAACAATATGACTAAGAGAAAAGTCTCAATGTATCTGGTACACAACATCCACTAAAAAATAGTATGCGTTCATTCCTTTTATGACGCTGCAGACTTCCGAATGACGAGTCCTTTCTTTGAAAAAAAAAGAAAGAAATGAGCAGACGGAAGTCTCAAGTGTAAAAACACCCATGATTCTTATGAGAACTTAAACTAGTGGCGGACTGTTCTACTTGCGGGCGCCCACCCCAACCTAGCACTTGAGTAATGGGCTCCTTTCTTCGCTAGGATCTAGGGTCTAACGAATAGCTAGATGTTCTCCGAGCGCACAAGTCATAAGTGCGGAGGTTCCAGTGGCTTCCATTATTTTCTTAGATCTGGCTTAATATTACAGTGTGATAAGTGTGACTCAGGTGAGCCTTGGCTATGGTAGATGATATGGTTATGTCTAACCCCTTTAAAACATTGTGAGTAGCATTATTAAAACTATGCGATGATAAGATTTCTTGGTTGAGGCGGGGGCGGATGTCTTTCATATAATTTTCCGAATTCACCGAGCTAAACCATCATTAAGTCGAAGCACTACGTAAAGACCGAAAGTAAGGCCATTAATAACGTGCAAGTAAAATTTTATCAACGTAAATAAGATTCGATTACAGTAGGCGAAAGTTAATATAATTGAGCAAAGAATTCTCATAACGTCCTTCAAATTCATAGTAGAGCAATTGAGACTCGCCTTATACCAATTTGCGTGCGACAATAACATTTAATCAGATTAGAGCCATGTTCGGTTCCGATAGGATAACATGAAACCAAGGGTTTCCTCCCCGGTCAGTTCACTTCCATGGCGCCCCTATTTTAACTACTCGCCAACCCTCCGGTTCAGCCTCCGCATGGAACCTGTTCCGAACAATGATAACCTGGTCCTTGTGTTTTGACTCATATTTTACGAAGATTTCGTATCCGTTCCTCTACCCGATCATCTCCCCAATGACGTTGCTCAATTACAGTATCTACGAGCTTCGCGATTTGACCCGCAGGAGTGTTGCATCGATTATTTCCAGAATTTTTAAATAAGAATTTTGAACATCTAGGAGAAATACCTATTCCTTTATTTTACGGACGCCAAAATGTATCCCAGAACACTCTCTTATCTAATCACGATCCTCGCTACGAGGGCTTCAGCTTTCGATTGCTCGAAAGCTATCTTTGATTCAATTCTTTCATCTGATGTCACAACTCTTTACACCGTCAATATTTCGCAAAATGGGACCTAGGGGGAAGCCGATGGTATCCCCTACCCATCCAACGCTACAAACCTACCTGCTCTATGCGCAGTCTCCATAAATGTTACTTCTTCGTCAAGTTCTTCCTTTACATTTGGCCTTTTTCTACCCGTCGAGTGGAACCAACGTTTCTTGATGGTTGGAAATGGAGGTTATGCAGGTGGTATCAATTGGATCGCGATGGGTGCTGGAATTCAATACGGCTTTGCTGTCATGTCAAAAATACTGGTCACAATTCAGGAGTACGCGATGCCTCCTAGGCTCTTAATCGCCAAGAGCAAAAGATTGATTACGGATATCGGTCAACCCACAGATCAGTTGTGCTGGCGAAGGAAATCGTCAAGGCGTTTTACAATCGTCCATCGAGGTACTCCTACTTCTCGGGTTGCTCTGCAGGGGATCGCCAAGGCCTCAAGGAGGTGCAGATGTTTCCGGAAGATTTTGATAGCGTTCTGGCTGGATCATTAGCAACCCTCACCGCTGCGACTTCTACGCTAAGGCATTCCTGTATAGCAGCACCAATCAAACAAACTGTGTCACATCACCACAACTTAACACGCTCAATCAAATCTACAGCGATTATGTTGAAAACAACAATACCCTTATATTTATACATCTCGAGCCAGGCCCTGAAGTCAACTGGCCGGTGATGTTCGGCAGTGATCAAGTTCCTAATCCACTCGGAACAAGTTATGTTGAAGACTTTCTCCTTGACGAAGCAAGTTGGGATTTCTACTCTTATAATTACAGTATAGTCCAGCTAGCCAAGCATCTAGATCCAGGGACCATTACTGCTGATTAGATTCGACCTCTCAGCGTTTCACGCTCGTGGTGGCAAGCTCCTCTAGTACCACGGCTTCGCAGACGCATACATCTCCACCAGACTTTCTATCTACTACTACAATCTAAAATGGTCGCCCTAGACGACCGGTACCGTCTCTTCCCAGTCCCTAGAATGCGTCATTGCACTAGCACGACCCCTAGCGTAGACGCGCCATGGTATTTTGCTGGCGCGAACCAAGCTGCGATCTTGGGTACTGGAGCAGTCTCCGTGCCTGGGTTTGAAGATCCAAAACATGATACGTTGCTGGCACTCGTACAGTGGGTAGAAGGAGGAGCGCCAGTGGATGAGATATTGCCACAAAATTTAGAAATGAAGTAATTAGCGAAGGCGTACAGAGGCAGCGTCCACTTTGTCCATATCCGAAGCAGGCTGTTTACGATAGCAAGAGCGACGTCGATGACGCAGGAAGCTGGGCTTGTAGGATATTGTACCAGTGAGGACAGTCATCATCCATGATGATTGTTTGATACGACTATAGGATAATGTTTCAACGACTGCGTGGCATTTTAGTAACATTTGATGTTTTTTAATATCTGCCATTCGCTCCGCTAGCTTTATATCGTGGCTTTTTGGTCGCGTGGTACATCTCCTTACCAATTGTTATTTTGAGGCTGTGAGGGTGACTTACACGGCCCTGTACCACTAACTCATATGCACGTTTCTCATACTCCTAACAAATGGAATATTCACTCACTAATCTCTGCTTGTGTAATCTTTAACGTCTCTATTCGGGTCGTTGGTGGATTCGAACATACCTCTTACTTATTTGCTTCTGCGATTTTTTTTGTGATACTAGTCCAACCATGCCGACTGTCACTTGAACAACACGCTTCCGTTAATCCAGACCAGCATTCACTTAGATTGCCAGCATTAACTCAGGCTGCCAGCATCTTCACAGATTTACATTACCTTAAATGATCGAGTGAATATAAGTATAAGAAGATCCTCTCTACTCTTCCTCAAAATCCATCAACCAACACCACAATAAACCACAACAGCAATCAACTTTACAGGCTATAACTACCACACTCTAACTTAAACTTTATAAATATACTACCGGACCACTCTACAACAATCTTTATAAACAAAATGTCGGCTGGATCACATCAAAATACCCAACCTGCAGAGCTCATACTCTCAATGGCTTCACCAAAATGGAAGTGTTGCAGATGCAACAAGGTGGACAACCTTGCAACAGTGAAGGACTGCGGTAAATGCCGCCACACAAGATGCCCGACCTGCATGATTTAAAATTGGGCGGGTCAGGCTGACGACTACAATCTTCGTTTTGTGAAGTTAATTTCATGGACGATGGCAGGAAGTATTGGGTAGTAATCACCGACTTGAGAGAGAGGACCTATGGGTCATCAGGGCGATATGCTACTCTTATATACTACTTATGGAACTTGTTTGACTGACCTACGTTCTACTACTCGAGTCAATGAAGGTCAACTGAAGCCTCATGAGAGCATGGAAGCATGGAACAAAGACGTGATAAACTAGTGCCGATATTCAAATTCTGAGCTCCGAAACTCCATTTGCAATGCCCCACCCAGTAAAATCCAAGCAACACAATCTCACTTCTCATGACTAGTATTATGAGACACGCGCATGCTATGCAGAGTTGGATCCCCTAACACTCTCCATGCGCCTCTACGACAATGAAACCAAATGCCATCTGCAACTCTCTACACACCTGTCCTTATACAGCACCCCAGCTTTCCAAAACAAAATCCATCTCCTCTTACCCTGCAACTAGCTATCATCCACCAGCCTCCTTCCTTCCCACGCCTTCTTCGCCTCATTCTCCAGTGCCTCCAACTCACCACTCGTTTCGCACATACCCCTAAACACACCGTCCTCCTTCCTGACCAGATCCCACGGATCGCCAAACTCTACCACCTCACCCTTGTCTAAGACGAGTACTTTGTCATAGTCGATAATAGTCTGCAGACGATGCGCAATGGTAATGGTCGTATTCTTGATCTCGCGGATCGTCTCCTGGATTTTGGCGTCCGTCGCGTAGTCGATTGAAGCGGTCGCTTCGTCCATAAGAAGGACTTTCGGTGCCTTAAGCAGCGCGCGCGCGAGGCAGAGGAGTTGTCGCTGGCCTTGGGAGAGATTGGAGCCGGATTCGGAAACGGGCGAGAGGAGGCTCCGGAAGGGGTTCTTGTTATCTGCTGTCATAGCGTTGGTGCTTGTGGAATTTACGTTGCTTGTAACAGTACCGCTGGGGATTGATATGGCTGTGTCGCTGCTGTCAGTAGGCTCAAGGATTGCTGTGGCGGTGATGCTGTCCGGATTCATTGTTGTGGGTCTTGATAGGTTGAGATTGGTTGATTCAATGGACTCAAGGGGATCTGGAGCAGTAGTAACGACGGGAGTGCTTGGCTCAGGAGTTGTGGTTGAGGATGTTGCTGCGCCGATGAGGTGGACTTCGCGGAGAGCGGTGAAAATATCTTCGTCTGTGAAAAGGCCAAAAGGATCAAGGTTGCTACGGATTGTGCCGGTGAATAGTGTTGGGTCTTGGGCTATATTAGTACGCTATCTAGGAATCATTAATATTTTGGGTATAGCTTACCTTGCGGCACCATGACGATCTTCTCCCGCAAGTCTTGTAATCCGATTAACCCTATATCGACGTTGTCTATCAGAATCTTGCCTTCCTCAGCTTCAAGAGCTCTAAAGAGAGCGAGTGCCAAAGAACTCTTCCCAGCTCCTGTGCGACCCACAACTCCGACTTTTTCTCCCGGCAAAATTTTGAATGTGATCTTCTTAAGAACTAGATCGAAGTCTGCTCTATATCTTGTACTGTAGCCTATGAACTCGACGGAACCTTTGCTTGGCCAATTGTCCGGTGGCTTGTTCTCTGGAATGATGTAAGCAGCTTCTTGATCGACATCGAGATATTCTTTGATTCGCTCGACTGAGTTCATGTTCTGCTCATTGGCTGAATAGAGTCGCACAAACCACAATACGTTCTCTGTAAACGTTACGGCGTATGTCATGGCAAGACCTGCTGCTCCAGCATCAATTTTGCCTACGCTTCGAACTACAAAGATGCCTGCAAAGAACGAAACCATAGCACCAACAACATCAACTCGAAAAGCGAGCCATCTATTTGCTGCCCAGAGGTAGATAAATGGCCGGTGTTGAGTGTTGATGCGGTTGAGGTTTTCTCGAATGAAGCGTCTTTCGTCTCCGTAGGCACGAATTGTCGTCATTCCGGAAAGAGTTTCTCCAAACTGTTGGTATAGTGGGCTTCGGTTGACTGACTCTAGACGTTTGAGATCCCGGGATGAATTAATATAGAATTTGCCAATGAAAGCGTAAAGAATGGTGATAAAGACACCAGCAATAAGGAAACCAGGCGTGATGACGGATATCAGTACGACAATGGTAATAATGGATGCAAGGCAGTGTACAACGCCAACTGCTACTGGAGCTATCTCCTGATCAACGGATTCAATATCCTTGGAGAACCTATTCATCAGTTGACCAAGGGGTGTTGAGTCGAAGAAGCGAAATTTAGCATGGGTCACCGATTCCATAAGTCGTTGGTGTATCCTCCGAGATGCTGCAAGTGACCCGCCGAATAGGATCCCTTCTCTGACGAGAGTGATGAGCATAAATACCAAGCCTAGTATGGCGTAGACGCCTAGGAAGTATCCTGCATTGACACTCGACGATTCTAAAGTTATTTGCGTGGAGGAGTATTGAGGAGCTCGCGATTTGGCAAAAAATGGAATATTCCAAGCGCATGTCCCACTTGTCAGGCAGGTACCAAGGCCTGTGATGCTAGTAACATGGGTGACCGGAGATTTGTGGTGAACACTTTCGAAGCTGATCCGCCTGTCGGCATAGGCATTGGCCCATGTTCGAATCCAGACATTTGTGGCGACAGAAGAGAATTGCTGAGCAGCGAAAATCGCTGCTGCACCAAGCCAGTAATACCATGAGCCCATAGATCGCAAGTATAGAAAGATGATGCTCATTTTAACACCACCTTCGGCCTTCTTTTCTTCGTGAGTATTACTGGCTGGTATCTTTTTCTTCGAGTCGACAATTCCGTTTGTAGATCCATTGGCGGTACCGTTTGGGTGACTATTCTCGCCTGCGGCCTCTTCACCGCCGACATCTGAGGGAACTCTGGAGGCTATTCTTGAAGGTCCTCTTGATGCTGGCCTGGATTTTGAAAGGTCTTCGCTCAGTTTTCCAGAACTTATTACTTCATTTGGAGTACCTTGGGCAGTGACCCGACCATTGTCCAGAACGACAGCGTATTCAGAATGAGGCAAGCACAGGCCTACGTTGTGCGTAACAAGAATACATGTTCGGTGGTACATCAGTGACCCTAGGAGTGCTTGGTCAAATATCCACTTTGCTGTATGGGAATCCACAGCGCTGAGTACATCATCTAGGAGAACATGGCGGGCTTTGCTGTATAGTGCACGAGCGAGCGATATCCGTTGTTTTTGCCCCCCGGATAAAGTGACACCCTTTTCCCCGACAAGCGTTTGGTCCCCAGCATCAAGGATTTCGAGATCTCTTTGCAGCGAGCATGCCACGATAACATCTTTATACCGCTTTGGGTCCCAGGGGCTGGCGAATACAATGTTTTCTTTGATAGTATCGTTGACAAGCCAGGCCTGTTGCGCACAGTACGCAACGCTTTCTGTTAAGCCAGTTTCCGGGTCGGCTTTCAGGTCCTCTCTACTACGACCACTAGGTAAGTAAACGCTGCCTTTCAACTTGGTCATCTCTCCTAGCAAAGCCATTAGAAGTGATGTCTTTCCAGCTCCGGTTGGCCCAACAACGACGTTTAGCTGATCGACGCGGAACCTGACATTGATGTCCATGAGCTTGAAAGCCTCCGCGGCGTCTTTGTCTTCCAGGTCTTTTCCGCCCCAGCTGAAGGTGCCATTGTCAAATCCAATTATAGGCTCTCCATCATCATCCAGGTCCTTGGTATTGAGTTGGGTGTATTTCTCAGTTTCTGGCTCATTCAAATATTCCTCGATTCGATCGACAGATACTTTCGACTCTTGGACGTGAGCCACCATATCTGCTAACTGGTCCAGGGGAATTCTGAGTATCTGAAACAGCGAAAGCGCGGTGAACGCGACAGATGGAATGAGGTCCTTCTTCTCGATTATCGTGTATACCAGAAAGGATAGGAATGTGATAAGCACGGGTGCCCCGGACCAGACAGTCGCAGCTATAGCCCATAATATGTATCTTCTACGTAAATGAGCAAGCTCAACAGCGCGCTTTTCGTTGACAAGGCCCATGAAGCGCTGCTCCCAAGCGAAGTACTTGATAATGCGGATGTTGCTCAAGACTTCATTCGTGGTATGGATCCGAGCATCCGTTGCAGCAAGAATAAGCTTCTGGATGCTAGCAAATCGTTTGGAGATAAAGAGGTTGACCGGCAATAGTAAGGCCATCATACTTATGCCTGCTATGGAGCTGTAGCCAAGGATTTGGTATAGCAGCACAATGGCTACAATGACCTGCACTGGCGTGTTTGCCCAAAGAAAGTGGAGATAGGCGCAGATCTCGCTGACTTTAAAGGCATCTACTGCCATAAGATTAATTATTGTCCCAGTACTCACTTGAGAGTCTGGTTTTTCCGTATCCTTGTCTCCAGGATTTACTTCTTCGGTTGTCTTCTTCTTCCGTCGTCCAAATGTCATCACCCTCTTTAAACCTTTTGGCTTAGATTCATCATCCTCCTTCTTTTCTTCGCCTAGTATCTTGTCTGTACCCGCAGATGCTTTGCGTTTTAATGCCTTCGCATAGATCTCTCCAATAATAACAGCACGAAGTCTAATGCAAATCTTGCGACCTATCCAGAGTGCCTGTCCGTCAGCCAGAGCTGAAGCGCATCCCGAAACAAAAAGCAGAATCACATAAAACCAGGCGGCGTTACGGGGAGTATATTCCGGGCTCTCCACATATTCCAAAATAGCTTTTAGAAGTAAAGTAGGCGCAAAAGTCAAGAATCCCGAACCGCAAGCCCATGCAGCTTGAATTAGAAGACCTCTTTTGAAATACTTGAGAAGATGCCACGCGAGGATTGAAGTCTTTTTAACTTGTCGGTAGTCAGCAAGCACCACCCCCGCTTTGTCTTTAGGAGCGAGGTTCCAAACGTCCGTAAGCTCGTATGTTTTTCTGAATCCTTTCCAGACAATTGCATCTACCCACGCGAAAGTAGCAAGAGACAGAACGCTTGCCATTTGCTCTCTTGCAGGTTCAATATCTCCTTCGTATTCGAGCTCTACAGCCTTGTTGCCCTTTCGAGAATTCAATGCAATTAGGGAAAGTAGAGTTGTTAATGTAAAATCAGCGATGATTAGGTTTTGTGAAAGACTTGACCGAGGGTGTATGATTGCTGAGCGAAACATTAAAGCAACAAAGACCCACTGAAATCCGTAGATGAAGGCCGTGTGATACCAAAGCTTGGGAAAAGATAACTTGCTCGAACTTGAAAACAACAAGCGTAACGATGCTAGTACTGCGATGTATGCCCACACAGCAACACTTGCAATAGTTGCCGTCTTTCCCCGATGGCCCCATACTCCAGTCACTAAAACCGCGATATGAAGCCCTAGTTCGGCTAGTACGGCCAGCTCCTCCAAGACCACAACCAAAACTTCGCCTTTTGGCTTATTGACTTCCATTGTAGACTTTGTCTGCCGGCTGGTGATGAGGTGAAGCGCAAGGTGCTCGTTTCGCTCAAATTCGTCTGTGTCCGTATCGCTACCTTCCTCGTAAACCGAGCTATCTCGGTTGTCCGCAGAAACAGGGGCATCATGGCTGCGGTGTATTCTGCCTATTAAATGATATTTAGAATGAGGTTTTGACCGCTTTGCTGCTCGGTAAAGCTGTAGGGATAAGTAAAGGAGCGACCCTCCGCAGACGATGAGCGGGAATAGGGTTTGAAGATAGCTTTGAAACTATCGCATCAGCAAATAAATAAAAATGACGATGGACCTAGGGCGTACTCTTGTTCGAAACATCGCGAAAAATCATCACGCTCCCATATTGGGAGCTTGCAATGGGCAAACATGGTCCACCACCCAGAGCTCTGTGTTAGCGGGGCAGACACCTCATCAGTAGGTGTCAGGGCAATTGGTCATAAATACCGTGGGTACTGCATAGATGCGAAGATGGGTAGGTGAAAGGAAAGGGGAAGAAGTTGCAGCGATTCAAATGTTAGGTGAACAGCGGTAGCTTAGGAAGGCGAACTCGGTAGTCCTCTGCGCCTCCGCTAGCAAAAGGCTGCTCGCACGGCTCGGGTCAACAAGCGTGACGTCTTCCAAAAAGCACACGAGCCGGGCCTGGAACGTGCACTAGCCAAGAGCTCTAGGGACAACGGCTAAAACGATTTTCTCTTGGTGTGGAGGGGCGGAACACGAAACATAATGTTCCGAGATCTCGTTGAGCAGTTCATCAAACACGAGCTCCTAAGGCACAACAAGCATGAAGAGGCACACCGCTCTAACTCACGGCACGCCTCTCTACTTATCGCTGCACATTGTGCATAGCGGCTGCCCCTAATGACCTTCCGCTTCCGCAGTCATCGACATGCAGATCATGGCTGCAGCTAATAGAGCCAGGGTAAAGCACCATTTCTCCCACTATTAATTTCCTTCACGAGAGTAGCTTGGGACATAAGCCACTTTACTTCCTCCGTGACTGTTTAATTTTTATGCTGAGACCAGACGCTGCGATAGCTGGTGTAGTCGATTCCGAACTTCAAGGGCCCGAATCCTTAAAGGGCGGAGGATGGGTAAGAGCGCCCTTTTATTTGCAACTAGCTTCCGCACATACGATATCTACATCTACGCTTCGCATTCGATGGAGGAAAGAATACGACGACGTGTGGATATCAGATAAAAAGCACTTGAGCCATGGCGTAATAGATATGAGTATTGCAATTGATCTTCAAATCGAACAAATATACACTTCTAGCTATTTACAAACCCCGCACGCTTGTTTAAGCCACGCGTAGAAGCCTACTGACGCGGCTTTGCGACAGGCGTCCATGGAGAATACTTGTTCTTAGTTCTAGAAGAAATGTCAGCTCCATTTCGTAGCAAGGCGTCAGTTTAACCTACGTGCTGTATGGCTTGTACCCTGAGCGGCTCCAAGTCAATGTCGGTCGGTGCTCCTTTGGTTCCCAGTCGCGAACCCTCCTTTGGAGTATGGGATCTTCGGTGGGTGGCTTATCAACCATGTAGGACATCCACGCATGCCTAGTGGGAACTCAGCTGTTGAGCGGAGACCATTTAGTGTCATACTATTTCTCATACCATCCTGGTTCTATCTGTGACCTGTGAAGGTTCAGCATTAGTTTCGCGGATGACAATTTCGAGTTCCAAGACTCCAGAACTCACGGGTCGTATTCCTTGTCTTTGTAGTCCACCCATCGTGTTCTCACTGTGCAATACGGTCAATATTATATCACGAGATAGGAGATTTTGTGAACCGACAAGGCAACTCCTCCGCCAAATTCTCGTAGTACTTGTTGCCATATCGGTCTTTCGCTATGAATGTTCCGGCTTTCGTATCACCTTTTATCCATGTTAGCCTTCCCATTTGAAGTGCGATTCCCAAAGAAACAGCCTACCGATGGTCTATATTATTAAATGGTGTAATAAGTATCAATTGCTCATGAAGAACGTAAGCCTTGGAGAGTGCGTGGTACCTGAAGTTGATGGCCATATTCCTATAGCAATAATGACGTTAGCGAAACAAACAACACCGAAGCTGTGGCAACACCCACCTTGAGTCCTATCCGGCGGAGATTCCGCAACGTCCTCAGTAAGGTAGACATGGCGTTGAGTGTTGTTCTTTGAGGTCTCAAGCTGTTACGATGATCCGACAAGTTGCCAAGAGTACCTTAGCATGAACGAATAAGGATTAGCGCATTTTCAATTCCCGATGCGAACCTGCAGAAAGCTGGTGACAAGCAATCCAAAAAAAGGTCCCGACAACAATTATTTCAGTTGGACTAATTTCTAAAGAGAATGATAGTGCGGAGCATTACAAGATACTCAAGGCCAAGGAGCACCCTTACGTTTGGGCCTCGAGCGTCTGTCCGGAGAGCTTCGAGGAAATATTCAACATCGAACGCGCCTCCCATTGCGTCTTCTACACCCCAGTCAGGGACATCACTTCTAGGGGCCATTACCACAGAGCTAGACAAGATATCGCCGAGATTTGAAGTTCAGCCGACGCAAATCCAAATATTGCAGTCCCCAACGGAATTTTATGACACTCTCAAGGTTAGCTTAATTCGTTCTTGTATGTTCTCATCGTCATATCAAATAATTCCACAAAATGCTTGCATGTAATATCCCTAAGTTATTGAAGGCACAAAAGCTTTTTATATCATTTTGAATTGTTACGTGATCTTTTTTATCTTCGTCATCCTAGAGCTATAGAAAGTCATTACCCAATCTTCAAGTGTTGCTTATGGCGCCTCCAAACCATCCGTTCATCTCGATAAATTTTCAAGTATCCTTATCTAACGAACCAATATAGGCTAAAATATCAAAAGCCAAGAGACGAATATATCTCTCAACCCTTTATATTGGGAAAACCGAACATGAGTTGGTATAGACAGACGGTTCCCTTTTTGCATACCGACAGCTAAATATGCTTTTAGATCACCGCAATCCGCGAAGCACTAAAGAAAAATTCGGAGCTGCAAGTATCTTTTCTAACAGATGCTCTGCGAGGGACTCGAGAAACGCCAGACCCATCATGTGCCTCCCTCCTGATTCCCTTGGTAGCGGAATTCGGGCCACAGAGAGTAGAAATACGCATGTTCCACACCCCCAACCTCACGGGTCTGCGCAAGAAGGTAGTCCCTCGCCGTATTAATGAGGGATGGGGTCTCCAACATATGAAGCTCTATGGCGTGGATGACGAGCTGATCATGTCTGGGTACGTGACTGCTATGCGTTCAGCTTTACTCGGCCTGAAGACATCAAAAAGCTAATATCCTACAGAGCCAACCTCTCGAGTGACTACTTCACTAACCGGCAAGACCGCTATCACGTCTTCTTCTCTACAGAGATAACCTCCTACTTCTACAAAATCCACTCCGCAGTCTGCAGTCTCAGCTACCAAATCTCCCCCTCGCCATCACCAGCCGGCTACACCATGACTTGGCCATCCAGCAACCCGGGCCCGTCTCCTCTCTCCGACCCCTCGAGCTTCAAAGCCCAAGCTAACGCCCTTCTAGCCCCTCTTGTCTCCCCTCCCAACTCCACCAAAACTACCCCTAGCACAACAAACACGCTAGTCTATCCTCTCCTCCAATTCACGCCTCTCCTCACCCCAGACACCTCAACCGAGCTCCCAGCCCTCCACAGCCTCCTCCAGACGTTACGTACGGCCCCCTTCGCCCAAAGCAGCTGGACTTTCACGGCCGGCTACTTCAACATGTCATCGCCTCTCCGCCGCCTCCTGCTCGCAACCGCCCCAGCACGCGGCACCGTCATCGCAGCCTCACCCTACGCCAACGGCTTCTACAACTCGCCCGGCGTGTCCGGGATGCTGCCGGCCGCCTATACGCTGCTCGCGCGGCGCTTCCTGGACGCCGTGCGCCGTAAGGGCCTCGATGCGCAGATCGAGTTGAAGGAGTGGCGCCGTGGCACCGTTAATCAGCCTGGCGGCTGGACTTACCATGCTAAGGGCTTGTGGGTCACACTGCCGGGCGAGGTAGCGCCCAGTGTGACGTTGGTGGGGAGTAGTAATTATACGAAACGTAGCTATTCATTGGATATTGAGGCGAATGTGATGGTGGTTACGGGGGATGAGGGGCTGAAGAAGAGAATGGGAGATGAAGAGCATTGGCTGCAGGAGTGGGCTGGAAGGGTGGGGAAAGAGGAGTTTGAGAGACCGGAGAGGAAGGTCGGGGTCGGAGTGAGGCTAGCTATGTGGGTTGTCGCTATACTCGGCGGGGCGTTGTAGGATTATTCAGACCATTGTAGGGTATAGATCGGCCGTGTAACAAAATTAACGTACCTGCAGTCATACTCAACGACATTTAAAGAACTCAACAAAGTATAATTGCCCCTCTTGGGGGCCTGAAGCCACCATTATCAGTCATCATGTGCCCGTTCCACATCTCAGCAGCATTGGAACGCCAACGACTTACGGCTTGAGGGCTGCAAGTCTAGCGTTGAGTGGAGCTTTAAGCGGGTTTCATAAGACGGCCAAATTCATTGGTCGTCGATTTTCACACTCAAGCAGCAAAGGGAACAACAAAATTAAGTTATACTTTTGGGCAAGCTACGGCCTAGGCCTATGTTGCACAGGGAATATCGAAACTCGAATCCCCTGAAAACCTGAATTTACGCCCGCTATTGGCAACGACGTCTCCTAAGCCAGGAGCAACCGTCTAGGAAACCTAAGCGAATACGGGTTATCCAGCAAAGCGTAGAATACGGCAGCCTGAGAACGGAGGATCGCCAGGCCTCGGCGCAACGTATAAAGCAAATCTAGGAGAGTAGACCCGGTTGAAGAAAGAAGTGAAAGACCCCGAACACCCAACAAAGAACCGTTCCCATCGTTATGCACATCAGCAGCCACGTTACCCGCGCCATGCTTTAATATTGGAGTGAGCCAGAGAGAAATAGAGCCACGGTCGCTTAACGATCCTCGGCCCATTCGTTCTCGCGACGAATTTGGTCTTCCTCCTCGGGCGTGAAGTCGTTTTGGATGTTAAAGGTCTTACGGATCTCGTCTGGGGACTTGCCCTTAATCATATTAGCGACAGTCTTGCAGCCGACATCGAGCAGGGCTTTGATGTCGAGATAGTTGGCAGCCTGTTGCAGTATTAGTCCTGTCCCATGTTATGCAAGAAGCCGATAAATGACGTACTAGAATAATCTCAAAAAGCATCTCCTGGTCCACCTGCATGAACTTCTGATCCCACTCATCGATATCCGTTGATTTCTTGCGGGAGTCAGAATCGTCATCCTGGGTCGCCGGAGGATCCTTCCGGTGCTGCTCGCACCACTCGAGGACCTTCTTCATCACAGCCTCATTGACCTAATGTGGGAGAAACGTTAGCGACAAGCTGGTTAATAGCAAAGAAGAGCGCGGTGCGACGCACGTTCGGAATTGGGATGGCCTCTGTACCCTCCCCACCAAGATCCTCAAGCAAGTTCTTGATGAGAATCGATCGCTCTGCAACCTCGCGCTCGACGGGCATGTCGACGCTGTCGGAAGTGGTGAGTACGATCATCTTCTTCCCGCTATCAGCGGCCGAAGTTGAAGCCGCTGCCATTGTGGATGTGGGGTTGATAGTGTGAGGTAAGCGGCTGATTGCTAGATGTGAAGAGTTTGCGGTTTGCGTGCGAGGGTAGATATTTGGCGGATGTAGATAACTAGAAGAGCGGGCAGTACAGGGCTTTTTATGGACCAAGCAGGAGCTGAATGGGAAGCCGCGGTTTGGTTTTGTGAAGGCAGAAGTCAATCACGACAAGCCGCTGAGGCGAAGTAGTGGAGTGCCCGGAAGCGGTTTAGCCCAAGGCAACTGCGAGTTGCTCCACCGGGATGCCTGACGCGGGGCGGCGCCAGCCTTTCACCTCAATGTTTGCATGCTGGTCACGGTAACAGAGTTGCTTGTGACTCGTACCTCATTGTCTTCACATAACATGCCTGTTGCTTACCTGGTCCAACGTCCACGAGCAAGGCCTCAGTCACAGGAATCTGGGAATTTCCGAAGCCGGAGAACTCGGTCGGCTTGCAAGTGCCTGATTGGAAACCCCCCTTGGGCTTATTCGAAGGGCTGATCCCCCAAATGATGCCCAGCCTCACTGTTATACTGCAGCCTGGCATTGTCGTCACCAGTGCGCAAGCCCTAAATCGATGGAACCAGCTCTTCAGTAGTTGGACAAGCTATTTGGACAAGCACCGACGACTCCACGGGCCATGGTCCGCTCAATGCGATGCGTTTTGCCTCGATAGAATCATAACGAAAACCGTCAACCTGTCATGCCACCAATTATAGGGGTTAGATTACGTTTGCAAACACTAACTCTTCGCACGCAGAGCACATCCTTTGCAGAATACGCTGCCCGAAGCGCACCCGTAGATGTAGGCACAGTCGCGGTCAGAGCCCCAGAATGGCACGGTAGATGGCTTTATTGCGCGCACGTGATCTCAAGAACGCCAAGGCGAAGGCACGCACGGCTGGTTGCAGATGCAGCCAGATAGGAACAGATGCTTGCGGCTGTAGTAATTCGAGCAGGACGGACCTTGTCCATATTGGTTGTCCGAGCATATACCTCACTTGAAATGTAAATATTCCAAGCTGGATCCTCCAATCCCACCGTCATCAGCACTTTCTCCAATCAACCCCTATCCCCAAGCCGTTTTGTCTTACGGTGGCACCAACAGCTCTCAACCAAGCTATCTCCTTCCATCGCATTACAAAGCTCCAGACAGCACACCATGCAATTTCCTTTCTCTTTCTCCACATTCTGTGACATAACTTTCGTGACGACATGTGGAGGCGCGTATATTTTTTGCTGATTTTAGTTCGCATCTACTTCGCGCTCTCACCAAGCTACCTGCATCCGGATGAGAACTTTCAAGGTCCGGAAGTGATAGCTGGTAAGTTTGCAAACTGTCGCACCTACTAAAGGATGCTAACGCGTTTCTCTGATCAGGGCGTGTTTTCTCTTACCCTGTACGCCTGACGTGGGAGTTCACCACCAACAATCCCATCCGCAGCACGTTCCCGCTATGGCTCGCGTACGGCTCGCCCATGTACCTCCTCCGATGGCTATGGGAAGGATTTGGATACAATGAAGTTGCGCCATCCGTGGTATATTGGACTTTGCGAGTTTTGATGCTCACACTAAGCATCGTTCTGGAAGACTGGGCCGTGTTGGAGATGGTACAATCACCACGACAGCATCGCGTTGCTATCCCACTAATAGCCTCGTCATATGTCACCTGGACCTTACAAACTCATACCTTCTCAAACTCGCTAGAGACATTGCTGGTTGCTTGGAGCTTGGTACTAATCGGCCGGATCGTAGAAGATAAAGTGAGCGCAAACCGACACCTTAATGATAATGACTAATATGCTTGCTTCTAGAAACACTCCGGGGTGTTTGCTTCTACGCTGCTGGGCTTTTTAGTGGTGGTTGGCGCTTTCAACCGCATCACATTTCCAGCTTTCATCCTTTTCCCGGCGTTCAGCCTCCTCCCGCACTTTCGGAGAAAGTATGTTTCGCGAGCTATCTTCCCGGTTGCGCCGCTGACGTCTTGTCTTAGACCGTTTTCACTTGTCTTCATAGCAATATCTGCTAGCTTAACCGCTTTCGTTGCTATTTGCGTTGACACTGCGTTTTACACGCCTGGTCCCTTTCGCTTCTCGACGCTCCACCACCCTATTATCACACCTTTAAACAACCTCATATACAATACAGCTTCAACCAACCTCGCCAAGCACGGCCTACATCCCTTTTACCAGCATGTTCTAGTTAATCTCCCCCAACTTCTCGGGCCGGCTTTCCCTCTCCTCTTTTTCTATCCACGGAAAACAAGGCGATTCATCTCCGCCATCTCTGGAGTTGTGCTACTATCTTTCTTCCCTCATCAAGAAGCGCGATTCCTAATACCATCCGTCCCCTTAATTCTATCTTCAATCCGTTTGCCCAAGAATTTCACTCGTGTGTGGATAAGTTCATGGATCACCTTTAACATTTGCATGGGTATCCTAATGGGTGTCTACCATCAAGGCGGGATAGTACCCACGCAAATTCATCTTGCCAAAGAAGATGCCAACGTCACACATGCCTTTTGGTGGAAAACATACAGCCCACCCATCTGGCTCCTGAATGGGAAGAATGAGCGTCTGACTACCAAAGACCTAATGGGAATGGCTGGGCCCTCAATGCTGGAACAACTGAAAAACGTGACATCCTGTGAAAATAATTTTTCTCTCAAATCAATCACTGGGCCGAAAGAGCTAGTATACTTGGTTGCTCCAAAATCTGCTTACTTTCTTAAACCGTATACCCTTCCCGGTTCAGAAACTGTAATTACTTTGGAAGAGATCTGGAGTTACAAGCAGCATATCAATTTAGATGATCTCGACTTCGGGAATGATGGCGTCTGGCCTACACTAGAAAGAGTGGTCGGCGATAGGGGGCTAGTAGTTTGGAGAGTGAGGAGGGTATGTGAATAAATATGTAAAATTGGTCGTGTATTATGCATATACCAACACATAATTTTAATACCCACTCCATGCTCTAGTTGCTTCTCCTATTCACCGTCATTGTCGATGTCAATTATAATGGTGTTTCGGAATCCTGAACGGTTTCGCTGCTTCCCAGTGCAGTCTCCGCCAATGGTATTGAACCAATGTTTCGAGGATATCCGGAAATCTAACTTCAGATAGAACGAAGTCACACAAGGGCCGTTAATACGCGTCATAGGTATGCATGTATGAGCCACCACGCGAGCACTAGATCAGATACTTCTCGTATGTTCTTCATTGCTTCTTTCGACCGGAACTCCAGTGTCCTAGCAACTAGTTCTCTTGTCTCTCGCGAATTGCCCTTTCTAGGATTCAAAAATAAGCCGATCAGACACAACATTCGCAAGGACAGTCCCACACAATTCCTAAATAGGCTACTACTGTTCAATTACATTGATATTTCATGGCACAACACCCACAAATTCATAAAGGGGGTATACTCTTCAGAAATCCACAGAAACATATTGAGCTAGAAAGCCATCAGCATATCATTACCCGCCTACTAACTGTTTTGTGGACAGCTTCATATAGACAGCTCCATATAGACTCAACCACCCGCAGTAACCACCGTCACGACTCCCCGAAGCCTCTCGCAGGCGGATAGTTCAATCACGACCAGTTCTCTTCAATATTGCGACTACCTCCTTGGGGAATCTTACCATATGAAAGAAGCCTTGGGCATTTTCTTCCCAAAAGAGAAGTGTTCCTAAACCTACACAATAAGTAATTGGAAACAGGTATTAGATCCTCACTTACCCTTTAGCACCATCACTGTCGTCTCCTTTTTGATGCGTCCTCTAGATTACTACGAGAAGTAGTGCTAGCATTGGTCAACCCAACCGTAATAACC
This sequence comes from Glonium stellatum, assembly GCA_001692915.1. Lineage (NCBI taxonomy): Eukaryota > Fungi > Ascomycota > Dothideomycetes > Gloniales > Gloniaceae > Glonium > Glonium stellatum. The sequence continues at coordinate 2,727 of KV748564.1, read as the reverse complement.
TAGCCCAATTACTCCCTGTGGCCTGAGAATTGGCATAACAAGTGGGGACCGTGGCATCGTGCATGTTTGCGGTCCCTACATGATTTAGGTACAACTTCCTTCTAAGGCAAAGTCATCAAGTTTCGGGTGTCCGCTCTCAAAACGATAGTAACACAGTTTTCGCGTAAATTTAGCCTATTGCTTATGCCAACCTTTGATCTAATTTTACCCTACGACACTATTTACTTAGTAAAGCATGCTATAAATAAGCTATTTCGCAAATGATAGATACCATGGAAATGGCCTTTTCATTAATGGAGTTTTTGAGACGCTTTAACCCTCGAACATCAGCCGCAGTGGCGTTGGCATCAGCAGGTGAGACAAACGGCAAGCTTGGCGCTTTTTAGTAAGCCTTGATTATTTGGTAGGAAAATTAAACGCGCAATATTCTCAACACCAAAGCTCTATCACGACATTCTACTTCTACGCTTTCTTACCGCGGGTGATTATATTGATTATACAATCGTAATCATAATCACAAGATTGATTATGATTACGATTGGTTGGATTATATCATAATCATAACTTATGTAACTAATCGAATAGTTATGTGCATCCCTGGAGAGCGGGAAAGGGATTCATACAAAGAAAGTTGACAGTGCAGTCATACGCTGGAGAAACTGAGAGCATGTACAGCTCTCTACCTACCGCCATAACATATCAGAATCCAATCTCCTTGGATTTGCGTAGTAAACATTCGTTTGAATCTTCATTACACCGTTGGATAACGAGCGCTACTGGTCTAAAGGATTTCTGTCCCGGAACTGACTTATTTTCCATTAGACTGGATTCATTGCAGGCTATAAAGTTAGCTCGACAAATTAACACCATGATAGATAAATACGAGGTCTTACCGAAGATGATATATTCTCATCCAACGGTGGGAGCTCTTGCCAATTTATTAGGGTCCATGTCGACGGAAGTAAAATCTGGGCTTCACAAAGACATTGCAGTGTACGACCGAGTGATGAAAATGAAGTTCATCTTTGAAAGATTCTCAACCGATCTCCCCACAACAGCAAGGACATCGAAGAAACCACTACAAGGTAGTAGCTGCGTGATACTCACCGGAAGTACGGGATCTCTTGGGTCTTACATACTTGACGCACTGATCTCTAATCCAAGCATAAGCTGTGTATATTGTTTATACAGAGGTGGCCGGGATGGTGAAGCACGCCAAAAGGATCTCCAATCTAGAAGAGGACTGAATTCATCCTGGCTACCGGAACGGCTGAAGTTCTTGATATGCAATCTGTCGCAACCATATCTTGGCTTAGGATCAGACGAATATGTCAAACTTCCAGAAAATGTAACGCACATTCTTCATAATGCATGGCAGGTCGATTTCAACCTCTCAATTGACTCATTTGTGGACACACATATTCATGGCGTCAGACAATTTGTTGGTTTCTCGTCGAGGTCAGCGAAGCGTGCGGAGATATTTTTTATTTCTTCGATCGGGACAGTAATGGAGTGGAGTAACACCTCGGAGAGAGTTCCGGAGGCTGTTATTGATGACTGGACCCTACCGCATACTGGAGGTTATGCCGAATCGAAGTACGTTTCAGAGAAACTTTTGCTAGAAGCTGGAAAAGTAGGAGATGTTCCCTCGATAATATGCCGGGTCGGACAAGTGGCGGGCCCTACTTTGCAAATGGGAACGTGGAACGAACAGGAATGGGTACCTAGTCTCATTAAGAGCTCTAAACATCTTAGGAAGCTCCCTGCCTCGTTGGGCCGACAGGAAACCATTGATTGGATACCAGTAGATATTTTAGGCAACATCATTGTGGAATTGATGCAAGGTGGCAAAACAGCGGAACAACTCAATTACGCCAACTCTGCTAGAAGCACCAGAGTATATCACATTGTTGAACCCATCAAAAACGACATGGTCAGAGATTCTTCCTACCATTCAGCGCTTTATCGAAGCAGACGTGGTCAGCCTTCAAGATTGGGTGGACGCCCTGCACCAATCTTCCAGCACAAATGAAATTGATAAAAACCCAGCATTGAAGCTCCTGGGATTTTTTGACGGTCTACAAGAGTCTGTAAATCAATTGTCGCCAACCATGGATACCACGAATGCAGTTCAAGAGAGTAGTACTATGGAAAAATTAGGAATCATAAGTTCCGAATGGATATCTAACTGGATGAGGCGATGGGGATATTGAAAATGGTTAATTGATCCTCTAAAGCTAGCCAAAGGGAATTATTGCGCTCTTCACTTAAGAGCGAAGGCCGCCATCAACCTCCACCACACTCCCCGACTGAGAGACTCGTTAGTTCAAGCCTATGATAGAAATTGATAGAGTATGATGAGGGCTCTAGCCGATGGTCTAACGTACCATGTACCTGCTTTCGTTACTAAAGAGAAAAGACACAACATCTGCAACTTCCTCTGGAGTACCAAGCCTTCCTAGGGCTGTTCCCTTTTCCATACGAGTAATAAATTCACCGCCCTTGATAACCCCAGCATTTGTAGGAGTGTCAATGTAGCCAGGGGCTATGATATTTGTTCTAATGCCTTTCGGGCCAAGTTCCAGGGCCATGCACTTGCTGAAACCGATTATGCCGAATTTTGTTGCACAATATATCGCTTGATGAGCGCTAGGGTGCAGGCCTAAGATGCTGCTTACGTTCACAAACGATGCTCCCTGATACAATATTCATAGGAAACGACGACCG